>JACEGR010006430.1:0-60844 GCA_014170235.1 Listronotus bonariensis | reverse complement strand
CAAAAATATAAAATACCCGGTATATTTTATTGCCATTAGAATTTTAATATTAGTTGAACTTACATAATAGCATTTATTAAAGTTAAGCATAGCTATGCGGGCTACTGGACTATTATGAGGGGGCGATACATTATAAACTAGGCGATAAATGAGATGCTAAATATAGGTTAAAACCAATTTATGTGTGGCAAGTGCTTCGAAAAATGAAACAATGAAGAACTTCCGCAATTTTAAATTAAGAGATGTCATATGAATAAAAATGGGGCAAACCTAATATGTATAGATAGCGTTATGAAACACTTAAGAAAAAAATATTACTTTATAACTTTGATATTCTATATTTTTTCCAAAAGCATATAGGTTTTATAATAAACGGCAGGTACATGTAGCGGCCGGATCTTGAAATAAAAATTTGAGGCTCCAAATTAGTGTTAAGGTGCACTCATTAAAAGCTTAAATTTAATCGGTGGCCTTGGTGACCTCTTTTAATTATGTCCACTTATTTGACCAAACTAAATTTTGATTAAATTGTTTTTGTCACCATGCATAAGAGATATTTTTAGAGTGACTCTAACCTTTACATTGTTCAGATAAATATAGCAAATATTGTTTAACTCCTTACCATAACATAAAATAAAAAAATACTTTTATTATTTTTGTTAATTATTCACTAAACATTAAATTGGCAAAGTCGAAGATAATATTAACATATTCCGTGACGGTGTTTATTTGTCTCTTAAGTATAGTGCAGGGTTTCTAAACCTATTGGTGCTGTAACGCCCTAGGGAATTGGCAATTTTTTAACGACACCCTCAACTTCCGACCCTCTTTAAAAATACCTACCAGTTTTAGTACTACTCAGGTTACCAAAAACTATATTTATACATATGTAATTAGAAAATAAGAACAAAACCATACGAAATATTTAAAGGAAATATTAATTTTTTTTTTGCGTAACCTGCATACAAAATCAACATTTTCTTTTGTTAATTACATTTTGTAAGCATAGCTAGGTAATTGAATTTGCTATGTTCATAGCACGATATTCCTGAGTTTTGAAATTCACCACTTGAATATTTTTTAAAATACCTTATACCTGTTCTGGTTAGAACCCCCTAACATTAAAGCTAAAGAAGGGGCGATTTAAACTGCTTTTAGACTTAAATCAGGCGGAAGGTGGAAAGATAGATCGTATGGTCATGCGGCTTTACCCCGGGAGGTGGGAGGAAATGATATTTCACGGCTTGAGGGCTCCGATGTCATACCGAGAATCTACCACTTCCACAGAAAATATAAAACAAAGATCCCGGACAAAAATGAATGGACAGATCATATGAAAGACATTTTTACTTCTAAAGAACTTGTCTGGTATACGGATGGGGCTAAAAATAGGAGTGGTACTGGAGCTGGTGTGTGGGGTGAAAATCCAAGGTCTTTGCTCTTGGAGATCACTCAACAGTAGTTTAAACAGAGGTGTATGCAATCTGGGCTTGTGCCAGATGGATCTTGGACAAGCAATACAAAGGCAAACACTTATATATATATATATATATATATAATTATTTATTTATTTTTCTTGGGTATAGGTCTTTTGGTTAATAATTAAAACTACTTCATTATATAGCTAACATCTGACGTTTCGCCCAGCGTAGTAAGCTTTTTCAAAAATATATTTATATTGCGTTCAGGCAACAACCTACAAACAATTGTATATATATATATATATATATATATATATATATATATATATATATATATATATTATATATATATATATATATATATATATATATATATATATATATATATATGCAGTGACTCAAGAATCGCCTTACAACTATTAAGTAGGGTAACAATTGAGTCTAAGCTAGTTAAAGACTCTATAGAGACTCTTGATACATTAGCAGAGTTCAATACGGTCAATCTAGTATGGGTACCAGGACACACTGGTATCAAAGGAAACGAGGCAGCGGATACTCTGGCGGAAGCGGGTTGTAATAACCCAAACCTGGCAGTACCCTGCCTCCCGGGCATGTCCGGTGGGGTCCTCAAGCGATGGGCAAAGGATTGGATCAAAGAAGTTTGAGGAACTATGGTTATCGGAAACAAAGATAATACATACCAGGGCAATGCCGTAAGGTTCCTCCCAGGACCTTGCATCCAGATTACTGGGCATGAGTAGAACTCAGCTGAGGACTATTACAGGTCTGGTATCTGGACACTGGTATACTAAAAATAGGTGCTTTTTAGTATACCAGTGTCCAGATACCAGACCTGTAATAGTCTGGCCAGATTTGATCTGATAGCAGATAACATCTGTAGGTGGTGCGGAAATGGGGATGAAACCCCTTCTCACGTGATAATGGAATGTAGGGGTCTAGAGGGTCCACGAGAGGACGTATTTAGAACCTACAAAATTAAATCCGAATCACTAAATCTTGCGGGACTGGACCTAGGGCTGTATTTCGCTTTTTGATTCTTTTAAAAAGCTACTAGAATAGAATACATTTTTGTCTGATATAACGTGCCTTATTGGCTTAATGGGAAGTTGTAATTTGCTTTGGAACCTGGCCCATATATGCCTGCTCCTTCTCATCTGGTTTTAACCCATCGGTGTAGCAAACTAGTACTCTAACAAGGAATGGAGATGTTTCCTATATCCATATATCAGGATAAAGATCCAAGGGCGTTAAGCTCAGGCTGGTTTCCACAGCAATTGAAGGTGTGCTTTTAAGGATATCATTCATATTGCTATAGTGACTCCAACCTCTACAATATTTTGAAAAATACAACAAATATTGTGTAACTCTTTAGCTTAACATAAAATAAAAACATAAGTTTAACATTTCCATTAACTATTAAATAAACATTTAATTTGCAAAGTCAGAGATGATGATATTAACATATTCAGCGACGAGGTTTATTCACCTTTAAAGTGTGCCGCGAGTGCACTACGGCCGAGCCGGCTTCTATAACATCGGTTTATACTTTCACATCGCAATATGAAGGTTTTAGTTGAAAGGCGCTAATTAGACTCGGGAGAATTAAATTAAATTTTAGTCATCGTCGTGCAGTGGCCGAATTTAAACTTAACATGAAGTAGTTCATTTCGATTTAAAATGAAATTAGGTTGTCAGAATGTTCATCTTAAAGTAGATCGTTTGATTAGATCATTAATTTTATTAATATGATGTAGAAAGCAAGTAAAAAAGGGAATGTAGGTTGTTTCTTTTTTTTAATACCAATTTGAATTAGTAGTAGTCACTGATCTCGATGGATTGCTAATGGTATATCCTGCGCGACACAAAAGTTACATTTCATGGGCGAAAAAACCGGTTTGGGCGCAGGCAAGTTGAGGGGAAACGCACCTGGCGCCAAACAAACTATCCGCATTATCAGAAAGAATTTGTTGACGGCGTCCTGGTTTTCTGTTCGAAGTATGGTAGCTAATGAGCGTCACGGTCAGACCGCGGTCGGAGGGTACGGGGTGCCAGTGTTTGTATTTTGCCACGGCTTTTAAGTGCGCATGTTTGTCCACCCTCAAATTGTTTACTGCGCGAGGCCGTAAAAATCCGAAAAATGCTTCTTGCCACTGCGGATCTAAATGTAGGTTATCTATGGTAGTAGTCGATTGGGGTACTCTATTTTTTTTTTTAAACAGTAATTTTAAACTGGTTTATTAGAATCTTCTTATAAAAATAGGAAAAAATGTATACCGGGTGATGCATCACCAAACTGGCCATAAAAATTCCATGTACTATCGTGACCTTAAAAACTGGGACAATAAAATGCAAGTAACGGAGTATCTTTTGGTCTATATTAAATCGTTTCAGTACCTGATACATAGCGTAATGAATCCACCAGTAATAAATACATTTTTCAACGATTTTACAAAAGTTCCTTTTAAAATAACATTAAATTAGCCGGTATAAACATTCTCAAATTTTTCATTTCCATGGGTTCCTAAAAGATTTTTTTAACAGACTAACATAAGATGTGAGAAGCGGTTCTCCTAAAAATGTGTATTTTTTTCTATGTTACCGTGTTATAAAGCGTTTTTTAAAAGTAATTACTATAGTAATACAGTGTGTACAATTTGTCATGAAATTGTTTAATTTATAACAGCATCTTTTTGATACTTAAATAATTTTTGCTACTAGCGTGTGGAAAGCAGCACTTTTCCGCACGCAATTTAGTTTGGAAAGTGTCACTTTTCCGCACTAGTGCGGAAAAGTACACTATGCCTCACTACTTTTTCTGCACTAGTGCGAAAAGTACAAACATTTTAAACCAAATATTAGTGAGTCGCAATGAAGGATTTTCATGTACTTCATATTTAAAAAGAAATTTTGCTTTCGTATGGTTTGATTTTAGGTTGCATTGTGTTGAAATAAAAAATAAGTAAATAAAATTTTACTTTTTATGTTTTCCTTAAGCTCGAGAAAAAATAGCGTTCCTAACACGTACCGAAAGTGCCTTTGCCGCACTTGACTGCTTGATCGAACGACGCGTAGCAGAGCAGTCAACTGCAGTCGCGTGCAGAAAAGTGGCACTTTCTGCACTAGTTAGAAAATATACTAATTTACACGTCTTTTTATCACAACAAAATAAAAACCGAACCAATTTACCTGCATTTTACCCTGCGTAATTTAAGTTTTGCTCCACTGTAGAGCAAAATATACACGAGCGAATATGACGTGAAAGGCAGCTTACTCGAAAATGAAGTGGACAATTCCGAGATGTAACTAATGATGGCTTTTTCACTCGGGGCTCTTCATTAACATACATTTAGAAAAGTTTATGAGCGCTTGAAGAAACTTATTACTTTTTTGCCTTCGTAAAGGTGAAGTGGTTCAGAAATAAATGAGTAATAAATGTACAAGGGGTATTTATTGTAGAATATAATAACATAAATACAAATTTTGTAATAATGGCATACTTATGCGTTTGTAAAAATCTTTTTATGGCTTTTACTTTAAAAAATACTTAAATATACGCCTTTAAACTTTTGTAATAAATTTTTAAAACACCCTGGAATAACAAGATTCTTAAATTTTTAAGTTTAGATGCTGGATCATCCTTAATATACCGGGTGTTGCTCCGTCGAGCGGGACATAGGGAATTCCATGTAAATTTTGAAGTAGTCAAATATTGGCTCCCCTAATTATTTTAGAAAAAAATATAATTAGGATTTTTTAAAGTGCACGAAAAGTTGTACCCAGTGTACAAATTTCAGCTCTTCTTAGTCCGCCAGCTAAGAGATAAATTCTAAAATAAGTTACGAATCTCCTATCTTCTTACCTGCCTTGTATTATTAGAAGTTTATAATAAAATACTAGAAAAATTATTTAACCTCTTACTCTCAAGTTGTCAGATCAATGTCACATCATTCTTTAATAATGAACTACTTAAATCAAGAAAAAATCACTATTATAAAATGGTTTTACCAGGGAAATAGTTATCGAAGAGTAGCGGACATGTTTGCAGCCTATTTTCCCAATAGGCCAATACTAAGTAAATCGATAATAGAACGGACGATAAAAAATTTGAAACTACAGGCACAGTAAACAATTATTGCAAATGTGAAGAAAATCGAACGTAATCTTTCGCCAAACGATTTTTTTCTATGGGGACATTTAAAAACTAAGCTACCAATAAAAAATATGAAAATTTAGCCCAGCTAAGGAATGCTATTTCCGCTGAATGTGCCAGAATATGGATGTACCAACTAGCCAACGTAAGAAATGAGTTTTATAATCGTTTGGGTTATTGTCTGGCAGTTAATGGAGGAATATTTGAACATTTGATTAAATCCTGATATTTTCGTCATAAATTGATTTCTAAATGTAGAAAAATTTGTTTTATTGTCTTGCGTAACTGTGAGTGCATGTGTTGGAATTAGCTGTAAACTAAAATGAAATGCGAGGATTCGTTTTGAAATTCCCGTATAAAATTGTTCAGTTTTGGCAATGACATTATAAATTAATGATCTAAATTGTCACTGATAAATCGATATGGTGTTTTTATTGTTGATTTCTAGAGTACAGGGTGCATAATGAGATACTACGTTGCAGAAGTATTAAGCAGTTTACTATTTACTGGTTAGTTTAAAAATGCTCAAATTTTCATTTTGGGTGGAACTTAACTGTGCTCTTCAATAAATCCTAATAGCATTTTTTTCTAAAATAATTAGGGGAGCCAATATTGGACCACTTCAAAATTTACATGGTATTCCCTATGTCCCGCTCGACGGAGCAACACCCGGTAGAAAATGTATTATTTAAAGGATCTTGTAAATATATAATTTCGAACTTAAATGAAATTATACCCTAAATCTACAATTCACAGCCAGAGCTCGAGAACTCTAATTAGATAATTTATTTTAGAAATGGGATCAGCATCACCATTGCGTAATTTAACCGACTGTAGACGAATAATTAGTATCGCAACTGCCGTAACAATTAGAAAGCAAAATTGGTGTAAACCCAAGTTAAAGCTGTGTAATTTAAATTATTTACTATATACAATGGTTGTCATTAAAAATTTGCATTCTATATTATGGTTTTGTCCTTGTTGATTTAGAATGACGCGACATAATGCCAAACTATCGGTTTGGTTGAAATAAATTCAATAAAAAATATAACATTACTCTATGAAAAAAGTATCAAATCCAGAGAATCTAAGAATAAATGGTTTTCGATGTATTTTTGACTCTTTAGAACAAGTCCTTAATTAAAATTTGGTAACAAGAAACATTTTTTTTCTAATCTAAAAAATACGGAAAGACCCGCCAATTAAGTGGTTTTCTGCAATCTACTAAATATTGGTGGGTGCTGGAACAAAATTATACATGATTTATAGTCAGGAAATAAAAGTACATCTGAAAACCTATGTAACATGTCTGGGTCAGCATTATACTTTTTCTGCTTGAAAACCAATACGTCAATTTTAATTTTCAAAAAAAAATGGCTCAAAAAGCCTTAAAACAATATCGAGGGTCACACCTTAGTACTTCGTAAGTCACATTTAAATAATTAATTATATTTGTTCTTTAATACCCTTCACTGGAAAAAAAAGATATCTTAAAACAAAAGCCTTAGATTTAATTTGAGAGAATTGTGACTTTCATATGTGTTAAAGAAATAGGATCTCAAACAGAAAAAAACATTCAATTAAGATAATTATATTAAATAAACAACTAGTTCCCTTTTGATAGTTAAGAGAGGAATTCCTGCTTATCATGTCATTCACCGAGACCTCTCTTCTCCATCGATGATGCGTTTTGCCGAACCTCAAACTGGCTGTCCGGGGTCCAAGTTGAATAATACGAATAACAAGTGTATCTTATAAAAAAACTTTCGTTGTTCGACGGTAGGATATAATCGTACCGTTGATACCGTACTAAAAGCATAATTCAGTGAATACTTATATTAAAGAAATAGGTTCTTTGACATAAAGGTTAAAGGATTTTGGTATAGGTTCTTAAAATAAGAACCTAATATTTTAAAGAAAATTCATTAATATTTTGATAGAAACATTTAATATTTCTTTTGTTTAAAATCTTAAAACGTATATTTAAGATATTAAAGAGCTTAAATCATAAATCTTTAGGTTCTTATTTTTGATTCTGATATTCTTAAAATAATACTAAGGATATTTTAATTTAAATAATTTCTTTTACATTAAAGACATAAATTAGAGTATTTTTTCTCCCAGTTTAAGAACCAATATTATTTTAAAGTAAGAAATAAGTAGTTTTTAAAATATTTTAAAGAGACACCCAGTATAATTATCCGTTATTTCACAAAAAAAAAAAATAGTTTCCTGTGCATAATATTCAGTCATTGATAAATATTTACCAGGAATGTGCTAATTTAAGAATTCCCAAGCCACAGCTCACCAATGATAACCGGCGTGATAAAAACTAACAAAGAACATTGAATTGCTTATAGCGACAATGCAAATATTTAACCTATATGTGGTTGTCAAACAATCCAAATAGATTAAAATAATCAAACAAGAATGAATCAGCTTACGCTATTTATGTGTGACATTTTCTTGATTTAGATAATAATTTTAAACTGCTTTTCGATGATAAAGTTCTAAATTGGACCTGGTTTTAGTGCATTACCAATTTAAACTTGTCTAGTACATATTTTTATTAATCATCTTAATTTTAAAAATTTTATTATTTATTCTTTTTAGCTTTTAGTGAGTTTTTTCAAGTCGGTTTAATTTTTTTAATTGTAACTCATTTTTCTCTATTTATTTGTTTTTCAATTTATCGCTATATCTATTTAAAATACGCAAATTCCTAATTTATTTTAAAAAGTATAAAAATATATGTATGTATGTACGTTTGAGGTTTTTTCTTAATTTCTCTAGGATCCAATGGTAACACCTTAAAAGTGAAGTCTTTTAAATAATCAAAGTTTTTTTTAAAAACGGTCTACAGTTGATTAAAAAAAAAAAAAACCAAACCTCCACCATTCATCATTGTTGATGGCCACTCTTCAAACTTTCACGAAATTAATGCTGGAGTGCCACAGGGTTCAGTACTAGCACCAACTTTGTTTCTTCTTCACATCAACGACCTTCTTTCTTCCACAACCAATCCCATTCATAGTTATGCTGACGATAGTACCTTTCACTCCACTTTTCAGGTTCCCAAACCAATCTCTCAACCCGACTTGGAAAGCAAACGCAGAGCGATGCAGATATCTCTTTCACAGGATCTCAATTTGATATTGGATTGGGGCGCCAAAATCTCGTTCAATTTAATGCATCCAAAACACAATCGTGTTCCTTGTCGCGAAAAAAATCATCAAACACTTATCCTTTGCTTATGAGTGGGCAGATTTTGCAGAGCGGGGACACATTTAACCTTGTGGGCATCACATTTGAGAATAACCTTAACTGGCATAAACACATTGTATCTATAGCCTTTAGACTTCAAAAAAGCTTGGATTTCTTTTCCGAGCCAAAAAGTATTTTCTCCTTCCAATTTATACACTTTGTATGTGTCCCAAATTCGACCCTCTCTGGAATATTGTTCTCATGTCTGGGGAATGGCATCCCCTACAACCCTCAGCATTCTTGATGCCATTCAAAGAAGGGCTGTTCGTCTTATTAATGATCCTTTACTTACTCAAAGACTTCTTTCTCTTGCAAATCTTCTATAGATACTTTTACGGCTTCTGCTCCGACGAATTGTCCAGTATAGTCCCTCCTCTTGCAGTTCCCAACAGAGAAACTCGTGGTGCCGCGCGTATGCATCCCCATACAGGTCAATTGGACAGGCCCCGAACTTCCCACTTTGTTCGTTCTTTTATCCCTAGAGTTTCTAGATTGTGGAACCTGCTGCCCGCGGAGGTCTTTCCTTCCCCCAAATCTTCAAGTTTTTAAGTCCCGTGTTAACAAACTTCCTCTTACCCTGCTTAAGACACCCACGGTACGTTAGTATTTAGGCTTTCAGCCTGTCCAAAGATAAAAAAAAATTTGCAACTTTAAAACATAAACAGTCGAAGATGGAAACTACTTCCATTAATTGCTGGTATTTATTTGGGTACACGCCAATTAGGATCTTTTTTCAAAATTAAAGAAAATCTTCCTAAAAAATTAAGGTAAAAAAACTAGAAATCGACGTGTCGGTGGCAAGATATTTTTTTAAAGTTACTATGATCCACTTGTTACCTATTTTACATTTTTTGGGATTTATTTTAATTTTATTAAAAAAAAGAAGATTTTAATTGGCTTGTACTCAAATAAATGCCACCAGTAAAATAAATTCGCCGAACTAATACAGAACATATTATCTTCTCCTTTTTTTGAAGTCGATTAAAAAATAATTTTTGGAAAGTCCCTAATTTCTACAAGTTAGTTTATTTCCACCTCCAAACAGATTAGAACTCTTCGCACATTCTTCGAAGAATGTGCACTCTTTACCTAGAAGTATTGCCAATAATTTATTTATTTTATAAAGTATGTAATATAACTTGCCGATGCCTATAAATATTTATTTAATGATAAGTTATCTTAAATTTTTTGAGCGAATAAATATGTCTGTAAAATGTCAGGCCATTAAATAATCTTATTGCATTAAAACATTTAATAATAAAACAAAGATTAAAATTAAGTGCCTATATTAAATTTTATTTTTCAATTTAACTTTTATTGCAAGCTAAATAAAAAAAAGAAAATTAAACTTCATCATTAAAATTGTCAACGCGGCTTATTCCCTTAGTTAATAAATGCCCTTAATATACCTGCGATTTCCTGAGTCCAGGACGTAAAGGGCAGTGCAATTTCGACCTGCCATTAAGCGTTTTCTCCACGGACATCTGCCAGTGATGACCACCGCAGCTTCTGAAGCCCAGTCATCCCTACGGACGTACTATTAGGGTAGTTCTAAAAAATGTGAGTAATTCGTTGTCCCTGATTGAAATTTCGGTCTAAAATTTCGTTTTAAAACATACCAATATATTTTTTTAAACCATTATATAAACAAAAATTGTACCAATTTTTTATTTACTTTTTACTTCTTAATGCTCAAATTGTAATTGGGATGTCTCCCATTGTGTGCACTAATTATTTTTGCACTAAAATATTTTAAATATATTTTTTGGTTTGTAAAAAGAAAATGACTATCTAATTCTCCGAGCAACACAATAAAAAAAATGATAAAGATGTTTTTTTTTCAAAATGCAGCTGATGCCAAGGTTATACAGGTTGTCTCTAAAAGATCTGTACAAAATATTACCACACATTCCTTGGGCCAAAATACAACGATCTAAACGAAATTTACATAGTTGAAAAGTTGATTCTTTGCAAGGTACAGGGTGTCCAAATAAAAAATATAAAATAGAAACTTTGAAACCCTGTATCTGCTTAACGAGTTAAAGTAACTTTTCGACAAAGGTAATTGCATAGATCGTTGTATTTCAACCCAAAGAATTCATCGTGTCATTTTGTACAGACCTTCTAAAGACTGACAAGTCTAGATAAAGTGTAAAGGAATGCATTGGAAAAGTTTTGTATGGAATAACACGTTTAATCTCTAAAACGGTTGGTCGTAGCGATATTTACCAAGGATACTTTTTTGTGCAAAAGTATAAGAGAATATTTAGTGTTAATCATAGATAACCTACATTTTTATTTGTATATATATTGTATGTATTGTTCGGATTTTTACGACCTCGCGCAGTGGGTGGACGAACATGCGCACTTAAAAGCCGTGGCAAAATACAAACACAGGCACCCCGTACCCTTCGTCCGCGGTCTGACCGTAACGCTCATTAGCTACCGTACTTCGAACAGAAAACCAGGACGCCGTCGACAATTTCTTTCTGATATTGCGGATAGTTTGTTTGTCGCCGGGTGCGTTTACCCTCAACTGGCTTGCGCACAAACCGGTTTTTCGCTCATGAAATGTAACGTTTGTTTCGCGCAGGTTATAACATTGGCAATCCATCGAGATCAGTGGTGTTAATATACTGAGGCATGTACTTGATTAGAAAACAGCTTTATTCCTAAAAATTACAACAAATAACCGGTTCACTGAATTTATTTAAACATGCTAAACTATCTATACTATTATTATAAAGAGGTAAAGTTTGTTACTTTGTTTGTAGCCGCTAATCTTCGGAAATGCTGAATCGATCATAAAAATTCTTTCACAGTTAGAAAGCTACACTATTCAGGAGTGTTATAGGCTATATTTTATTATGATTGAATTTCAGATAAATATATAAATAACGCCCAACGAAGTCAACACGGATCGGCTATTTTGGATAAACTATAACTTTGTTTGTTCGTTAAAGCTAATCTTCGGAAATACTAAACTGATCATAAAAACTCTTTCACAATTAGAAAGCTATACTATTCAGGAGTACTATAGGTTATACTTGATCGAATAAACAAAAATTTTTGACAGAAATAATGACATAATATGTATATCAATATATACTATAAAAAGGTTAAGTTTGTAACTTAGTTCTAAGCACCGGTGGTCTAGTGGTAGAATGCTCGATTGTCACGCGGGCGGCCCGGGTTCGATTCTCTGCGGATGCAGACTTCTTCCTTTTTTTTATACAAAAATAGATAAGAAGAAAGCAACAAATTTACTAATTTTTTGTAGATTTTTATTCGATATTCATTTAAAGTAGTATTATAAATAAAGAGGCAAAGTTTGTTACTTTAATTGTTTGTTTGTATGGGCTAATTTTCAGATGTACTGAACCGATCATGAAAATTCTTACGCATTCAGAAAGCTGCACTATTCGTGAATGCTATAGGCTATATTTTATTATGATTGAACAAAAGCTCAGTCATAATAAAATATTAGTTCAATAAACTTAATTTTAGATGTTAAATTGGTTGATTTTTCCTGAACGAAGTTTGTCCTAAACCTACTCACATTTTTAAGAACTACCCATTACGGGAACGCACACACACACACACACATACATACCGAGCTTTAGAACTAGAAAAGGGGTGAAAACAAAGCGGTTTCCTCCCAGTGGGATCGAACAAAACGCAAAGAAACAATAAAATTCCTTGAGAGAAAGGATTATTATGTTATAATGATTGCAGGGCTTTATAGGTCGTTAAAAATAATAGCGGAATTTCAGCAGTGCCTGTATACATTCCGTATCTCAATCGATTAGAGAAGTGCGAATTATATGAAACATTCCGAAAATAATTGAGCTTTTTGGATGATTGGTGAAGTTTTTTTTAATAAGTGTCAGTGTAATGTATAATACAATGTGGCAATGCAATGGTATAAAAGCTTCTTGTACTAGGTATAGCTTAAGCCAAGCATAATTTATTCTAAAAGCAATGCCGCAAAGTAGGTAAAAAATTATAATGTTAACAAACCCTTTTGTGACTTTCTGGTTTTTACGCCACGCGTCGTATTTTATGATAAGACAGAAACGAAAAGGGAGAATTTTTTTAACAAAATTTTCTCATTTTTCATAAATTGTCATTCAGCTAATTCAACTTTTAAAATTTTTTTTTGTGTCAGGTGTTTCCGTTTATACCCAATTTATATCTATTAGAGGCAGCATTGCCGTTTTTTGCGAACAGTTTACGTGAGGGAAAAAGGTACTGGGTATGTTGTAGTGTTTTTTAGTGTATGGTTATCCAATAAATAATAATAATAATAACAATTAACTAAAAAAAAGAACAAAAAAAATAAAACCTTCAAAATAATTAAAGTAATTAAAAATTTAAAAATAATGAATTCAAAAAAATCTAAAATATGAAATGGGGTAATAACATTTGGTACCAAAGTATAAAAAGCATGTGTTTAATTAGTTGTTATGATTTATTATTTTAGCGCATATGTTATTTCACGACTCTATGTTTTTGTTTTTTTTTCTAGTCATTATTTTTAAATTTTTTGTTACCTTATTTTTTTTGCAGTTGATTAAGTTACTGGCTTTAATTAATTTAAAAGTTATTTTTATGCAGTGTGGACATGATAGCTAAACCTGACTTGGAAAACAAACGCAGAGCGATGCAGATATCTCTTTCGCAGGATCTTAATTTAATATTGGATTGGGGCACCAAAAATCTCGTCCATTTTAATGCATCCAAAACACAATCATGTTCCTTGTTGCGAAAAGAGTCATCAAATACTCATCCTCTACTTATGAGCGGCCAAGTTTTACAGAGCAAAGACACCTTCAATCTTGTGGGCGTTACATTTGAAAGTAACCTTAACTGGCATAAACACATTGTATCTATAGCCACGGCAGCTTCAAAAAGCTTGGATTTCTCTTTCGAGCCAAAAAGTATTTTTCCGCTTCTAATTTATACACTTTTTATGTGTCCCAAATCCGACCTCCCTTGAAATATTGTTCCCATATCTGGGGCATGGCATCCCCCACAACCCTAAGCATTCTTGATTCTATTCAAAGAAGAGCTATTTGTCTCATTAATGATCCTTCTTCACTTCTTTCTCTTGCCCATCGTCGGGCTGTGGGGGATTTATCGCTTTTTTATAGGTACTTTCATGGCTTCTGCTCTGAAGAATTGTCCAGTATAGTTCCTCCACTCACGGTTCCCAACAGAGAAACTCGTGGTTCCGCGCGTATGCATTCCTATACGGTCCAACTGGACAGGCTCCGAACTTTTCACTTTGTTCGTTCTTTTATCCCTAGAGTTTCTAGATTGTGGAACCTGCTGCCCGCGGAAGTTTTTCCTTCCCCCAAATATTTAAGTGTTTAAGGTCCCGGGTCAACAAACTCCCTCTACCTCGCTTAAGACACCCACGGTACGTTAGTATTTAGGCTTTAAGCCTTCGTGGTTTGTCCAAAGATGTAAAAAAAAATAATTTCTTTTAAACTTTCATATTGATATTTTACAAAAATTATTTTAAAATAATTTAAATATATCAATCGATAAAAATTAAGAGATTTTTAAATGTACATAAAACGATTTCTAATAAAATAAAAAAAATGTTTCTTTTTAAATAAACACTTCTTATTTATGAATGTATTTTTGAAACACCTAAAATAGTATTGTATCTAGAGACAGATTAACCACCCAGACAATAGCACTTGTCATATATCCGTGGTGTACCTTTTGTGACCCATATTCTGAAGTGGGACCGTCTGACTACCAAAAAGAACCGACCCAGCAGGTCGTAGGCATAACTCACAGATGATACCTACATATAGATGGAATAAAAAATAACCTTGACCGAATCCTAGACAGGCAGATGGTCGTTCACTTTTACTTTTTATCACTTGAATTAAGGATACTATGTTAACGTTGGGTCTGATTGGGTCTATAAATGGAAGGAAATAAAATTTAACACTTTTAAGCCAAAGAATACCAACAGAAAAAAAAATGTATTGTTTTAAGCAAATACAAGGTTTTAAAAATATGCATTCTTTTTGAATAGTTGTGCTTTTAAACCAAGATTTATTTCTTACTTTAAAATAATAGTGGCTCTTAAACTGGGAGAAAAAATACTTTAATTTATGTCTTTAATGTAAAAGAAATTCTTCAAATTAAAATATCCTTAGTATTATTTTAAGAATATCAGAATCAAGAAATAAGAACCTAAAGATTTATGATTTAGGCTCTTTAATATCTTAAATATAAGTTTTAAGATTTTAAACAAAAGAAATATTAAATGTTTCTATCAAAATATTAATGAAGTTTCTTTAAAATAATAGGTTCTTATTTTAAGAACCTATACCAAAATCTTTAACCTTTATGTCAAAGAACCTCTTTCTTTAATATAAGTATTCACTGAATTATGCTTTTTAGTACGGTATCAACGGTACGATTATATCCTACCGTCGAACAACGAAAGTTTTTTTTTATAAGATACACTTGTTATTCGTATTATTTAACTTGGACCCCGGACAGCCAGTTTGATAAGTCCTATGAGGTTCGGCAAAATCTCCAATATCGTCGTTAAGGAATATTATTAATAGTGAAGAATTGAACAAAAACAAAAGCGTAGTGATTTTCGATCTCAACGTATAGACAATGGTGATCAAGACCTAATAAGAAGGAAAATATATTGTCTTTATGAAAGCGGAGTTGTTTCTACCTTGGATAAACTGAAAACGAAGCTAGAAGAAGACGACCATAATATAAATATTAGCCGTGCCACCCTCTATAGAGTTGTTTGTAAAATGGGATTTAAATACCGCAAAATAGACAAAAGACAAGTAGTAAATGGAATCGCAACAGATTACTGCACTTGGAGATTTAATTACCTTCAAGAAATTAAAAGATATAGGTTAGAAAACAGATCCATGATTTACCTTGATGAAACATGGTTCGATACACACGACACGGTATCCAAAGGATGGGTGGATTCCAGTCAAAACTGTCAGACGAAAGCACCTTCAAATAGGAAAACGCATTACTAAATTACACGCTGGTTCAGAAGACGGATTTGTCCCAAACTGGTTGCTGTTATCTGCAAAGAATATTAAGGATTCTAGCTTGGATTATCACGAGGATACAAGCGCAGAACTTTTGAAAACTGGTTTCAAAATTATCTTTAAAAAATATTACAAACAACAGTGTTATTGTCATGGATAACGCAAGCTACCACAGCCGTCTGCTACACAAAGCACCAGCTTCATCAAGTTCAAAAACTGAAATCCAGGAATATTTGTTAGAAAATGATATTTATTTTGAATTCAGTTACAAAAAGCGCAACTTTTGGAAGTCCTAAATTCATATGCAATTAAAAAACAATATGTATGTGACAATTTGGCTGAACAGGCTGGGCATACTGTCTTACGTCTTCCTCCGTATCACTGTATGTTTAACCCCATAGAACATTTGTGGAACCAAGAAAAATCAAAGATTAGAGCAGAAAATGTTACACCTACTTTAAGTCCCAGTGTTATAAATTTGATAAAAAATGTAATTACTAATATACCAGTTAAGAGCTGGAAAAATTCAGTACAGCTTATCATAAAAATTGAGGACTCTTAAGCTCTGATTTATAGTTTCAGTAACGTAAGACTTAAGACTTAACGTTAAGCCGTAAGAAAAATGAACATGTGACAAGTAACCTGATAATTTATAGTGCCAAAAACTTAAGCAGTAAGAATTAAGCCGTAAGACGTAAGAAGTAAGAAATGGTTTATTTTTATTTCTTAAGTCTTAAGTCTTACGGCTCGGTTGACATCGGTCGTTTTCGCCGATAATCGGCAGCCTCATGTTTACATTTTTGGTTATTTATGGGCCATTTTACATTAAATTTTATTTTTGTTGTCGTTGATGTCCTTTGTAAACAGCATAGAGCCAATCTACCTAAATTATATTTTATAAAATACATTTTTAAAAATGACAACAACAATATTCATAACCTAAAAAAACTTAAGGAGATACTTTAAATTAAGGAACTATAAATTGACTTGTCATTACTGCTTACTTCTTACGTCTTAACGCTTAAGTTTTAAGTCTTAAGTCTTACGTTACTAAAACTATAAATCAGGCTTTACATTTCTGTACAAAACAGCATACATCGTATTGTAATTGAATCGTTTATTTCAGAAAGCCCATATCGACCAAAATTTTAGAAATTTACTTTTGGGTAAAATTAAATTGTATAGGGGTAAACACATCGTTTACTGCAGAAATCCCCTATCTATGCACATTAAAAACGTCTGTCGGGCGCCTTCAAAACTGTTTTTTATCACAAAAAAAAATGTAATATTCTGGAGATAGGGGTTTCTGAAATAAACGATTCAATTAATCTCAACGATGACTCTGATAGTGAAACCGAATTATATTTAGATATATATATATATATATATATATATATATATATATATATATATATATATATATATATATGTATATATATATATATATATTTATATATATATTTATATATATATTTATATATATATTTATATATATATATATATATATATATATATTTATATAAATATATATATATATATATATATATATATATATATATATATATATATATATATATATATATATATATATATATATATATATATATATATATATATATATATATATATATATATATATATATATATATATATATATATTTTAAGATTATACCTACTAAAATAAACAATAAATTAAAAATCTTTATATTATTAGAGTCCGTCCCTAATGTTCTGCCCTTTAATACCTACTGATGCGCTGTTTTATTCCTGTCGGCAGGTATATTGGAGTACTGCCGTCAAAAGCCAAAGCGATATACTTTGAGATACACTATACCTTTAAAAGGTTTTAAAGGTGTTCTTATCATTATAATTTTACGACTGACCCAGGGACTAACAAATTATTATGGTCTTATAAATCACAAATAAATAATAAATATATTATGAGGTGCAGGTAAAAACTTGGAACTGCTTACGGAAAATTGATTACTTTATATTTTTTTCTTTAATTTTCATAAAAAAGCAAATGTTTAACACCAAAAGCTTCTTAAATATTAAATAAGGCATTAGGCGCGACTAATAGGAAAAACTTTTATTAATTGCTTCGCGGCTAAAAGGAGCTTTATTGGAAATTTTGAAGTTCGGGGTGAAGGTACATTAAAACTTACTTTGAACTTTACCGGCTTATATGCTTTACCGATAAGTTTTAATAATGAATTACTGGTGTAAACTTTACTTATTTTACTGCAAAAAAGTGGGAAAACCATTTACACACAGAAGAGTTTTTATTTATGTTGTTGTGTAAGAAAAAATATTTACACACTTACAGAATGAGCAGCTTACATGAAATTTATTTGAGGTGAAAATCATATCTACTTTGTTTCTTTTTTTTTTTTTGGACAATCCACGAAGGCTGAAAGCCTAAATACTAACGTACCGTGGGTGTCTTTTAAGCAGGGTAAGAGGAAGTTTGTTAACACGGGACTTAAAAACTTGAAGATTAAACCCTTTTTAACATTTTAACATAACACAACACTTACACTATGTAATTAATATATTTGTCTTTCTTTTCAGGTAAGCATCAGTTCCTTTCGAAAATATTCAGGTGATCAGAGTTCTTTAAAAACATTGGTAAGGATTATTAAAAAAATGTCTACAGATAAAACCCTTTTTAAATTATATTTAAAACATATGTGTAGTAGATTAGTGTAAACTATACCGGGTGTTTTAAAACAAATGCAAAATACTTAAATAGCTGTTTTTTTTTGTTAAAAATAAGGGGAAGTTGCACGAACATATAAAAAAATGTATCTATAAAAGTTATATTTTCATAAGATTTTATTATTTAATCGTTTTTTTCTTATAAAAAGTAGAAACATGTTTCTTTTTTAATCTTTGGACAATCCACGAAGGCTGGAAGCCTAAATACTAACGTACCGTGGGTGTCTTAAGCAGGGTAAGAGGAAGTTTGTTAACACGGGACTTAAAAACTTGAAGATTTGGGGGAAGGAAAGACCTCCGCTGGCAGTAGGTTCCACAGTCTAGAAACTCTAGGGATAAAAGAACGAACGAAATGGGAAGTTCGGGGCCTGTCCAATTGAACCGTATAGGGATGCGTACGCGCGGCACCACGAGTTTCTCTGTTGGGAGCTGCAAGAGGAGGGACTATACTGGATAATTCGTCGCAGCAGAAGCCGTAAAAGTATCTATAGAAGAGCGATAGATCTCCCACAGCTCGACGATGGGCAAGAGAAGGAAGTCTTTGAGTAAGTAAAGGATCATTAATAAGACGAACAGCCCTTCTTTGAATGGCATCAAGAATGCTGAGGGTTGTAGGGGATGCCATTCCCCAGACATGAGAACAATATTCCAGAGAGGGTCGAATTTGGGACACATACAAAGTGTATAAATTGGAAGGACAAAAATTCTTTTGGCACGAAAGAGAAATCCAAGCTTTTTTGAAGCTGCCGTTGCTATACATCCAATGTGTTTATGCCAGTTAAGGTTATTCTCAAATGTGACGCCCACAAGGTTAAATGTGTCCCCGCTCTGAAAATAAATACTTTTCGTAAGTATTCTGCAAGCAATAATGCAAAAAAATCTAAAACTAACCGACTTATGCTCACTTCGCTGGGCGTTAATTATATTTTTCTCTGAATTTCTTGTTCAATTTTAATGAAATTTAGCCTATAGCACTCCTAAATAGGGTAGCTTTTTGATTGTGAAAGAATTTTCATGATCGGCTCAGTACTTTCAAAAATTAACCCCTACAAATAAACAAAAAAGTTACAAAAGCTTTACTTCTTTATCATATTAGTATAGATTATTGAATAAAAGTTCAAACATTTTAATAAGTTTAAAAATTTAATAAACAAAAAGAAATTGTAAAATTTTAAAATTATTCACCCCAAAACGTTATTGAATAATGAAAAAATTAAAAACAAGAAAGAAAAAGCAAGATTCTTTTAATTTTAAGAACAGGTCGGCAAGAGTTTTTTGACCCTCTGGTTCTCAGACAGTGCTTTTTTCTTAACTCTAAATATCTAAAACGTTAAAGAAAGCAACCCTTTCTAATATATTAGGGGATGACTAAGCAGACCGGGTTTCTGTATTTGAATTTCTAATTTATACTGGTCATCGTAAGAGAGCTATGTTTTATTTTATCATTAATTTGTATTCTGGGAGTTTAAATTTAAACAAATTATTATTTGGCTCCTCTCCGGAATAAATATATAGGGTGGCCCACCAAATTCGACACGGTCTGTAGCTGGATAACCATGGGGTTTTTAAAAAAGTAAATACTGGAACATATACAGGTCGGATAAGACCACAGTATAAAATTATTTTAGTCTATACAGGATGTCTCAAAAAGTGTGACGTATCGAAGTTATATTTTTTAAATGGAACATCCTATATTTTATGACGGTTTTAGATTCTACATAAAAAAATAACTTAAGTTTGTTTATAGTACTAAGTGTCTAATTTTATTCGTTTTTGTGATATTTGATTTTTTTGAAAAATGCAGGGGTGCAATTAAATTAATTTTATTTTAACAATAATATACTCCTTAAACTTTAAAATTTGTTACAAGATTAGGAAAAGTCTGCCTTATCATACGTAGGTCATATCGAGATCATAGATTATACAGGGTGATCAAAAAATAATTTCAATTTTTAGAAAGTCAAATAGCAATATCTCTCTCATTTTAAATGGAACACCCTGTATTTTTTGTCACCACGTGATGACAAAACAAATGCTCTTTCAAATGGTGTATAGATTGCCTATACCTATCTTTTATACTTTTAAGTAAATTCCGTTTAAACATATTTTTATTCCAAATGTCTATTTAAATGTAAGTAGGCTGTGATATAACCATGCCTATTTACTAAGCCGTTATTGCAAAATGTAAATTTGTTGGAAAAAGCACAAAATTAAAAGATTTTGTATTATCCGCCACTATTTTTAAAATTCACAGAAAAAAAATCACTAGTTTCTTATAATGCTACTTCCAATAACACTTATTTCAGCTGAATGTGGTAATGATAAAACTTGTGTTTTTAAACAATCCTAATAACGCCTCTGGTTAGTTATGACGACATTCTGTCACCTATAACTCGTTTCTTCCATTATCCATAATCACTGTGTCAAATTTTTTAAAGCAACTATTACGGTTATCAGATGGTTTCTCCTGGAATATTTTTCAGCTTTTTAAAATATCCATTTAATGATTATGGTAACAGAGTGTTTTATTTAAAAATGCCGATTTACTATTAAATCCCCGACGATGTCCATATTTCCAAAACTATTAAAAATTGGACATATCACTTGTGGACCTTTTTTAAAGCTCTTTGATAGATCAAATATTATTTTGTTTAAATTTTAGGGGTATGTTTATTTCAACATGGGTTGTTCGAAAATAAGAATTGAAAGTTTATTTATAATTTTTATTTTTTAAGTCCTAACACAATAGATTTCTCTTATTGTAAGTTTCTAGCAATATGCGTTTACAAGCTTGTCAAAGAAAAGAAAATAAAGACTAGGTTTTTAGACAATCTCGCTTGAATAGTTGGATACGTTTTTAGTGATATACTATAATTAAATTACAAAACTTTACGGCAATTTTATCATATACATTTAAAAAATTATTGCACGTAGTATTAACTTGATTGACATCAAAAAGAAACAGTCGAATAAGTAAACCATTACGGCAAATAGAAATTTGATTTAAAATTAAGCAATCGAAAACCTTTTAAGGCAAAACTGATCAATAAGTTAACTGCTGTAATGTCATTTCAATTTTGCACCGACACTTCTTATTAGTGCGCAAAATTAAGACATGAACCAAAATAAATTATTATATAAACGTTTCTTATAAGGGGAATTTTTGTAAAAACCATTACTTTCTACTAGTCACATTGCATAAACGTTTATAAATGACAAGGCAATAAGTTTAAAGAGTTCTTGTCGTTTTTATTTAATTCGGAATGGCAAACCAAAAGGCAACAAAATTTTAACCAGCAATTTTTCTATAAGGAAATTAGAAAACACTGTTGGGAAAACAAGAAGAAAAACAACATCCAATCTGATGTCGGTTTTGCCAACTTTAATTAGAGTCAAAACAAATCAAAGTCGGTCTATATAAGGTCACGACATTCGGCCATATTGCTTTAACGTGTTATGACGTCACGTCTCCCATTTTTCTGCCATGTTGTTCAGTGCCGGAGATATACAGTTTATTGTATTAGTAGAACAACCGTTTACACAACAGTTTTTAATTGTTATTAAGTTGTAAATTCTTTTTCTATTAGCGTGCGGAAAAGTCCACTTTTCCGCACGCATTTTAGTTTGGAAAGTGTTACTTTCCGCACGGCGTGTGGAAAAGTAAAAATAAGTTAAAAATGTATATATTCAATTGCAACACAAAAATCAAATTATATTAGGCTAAATAAATAGATGTTTTAGATAAAAATTTCATTATCTCAGAAATACGTATAAGTAAACGTCAGACTAGACTACACAAGTAGAATTCGACTTTATACCTTAATTTTTTATAAATAATAATTATTTCTTATGATCGAAAGAATATCCAATAAAGGGTTAAGTAACTTCACCTAAAAGGTAAAACCATGGCAACAGAATCGCTCCATAACAACCAAGTACGAGATAATTTGTCAAAGTCAAAGTCAAATAATATTGCTGAATATAATAATTAAGTTCTTGACGATTTTAAAATGCTTGAATCAGACGACGACCTACCAAGCGAAATTTTGGAGACTGTTAAGAGTTTAGAATTTTTGCCTGAAAAATCAAAAAACAGGTATAACAAGGAATACGAAGTATTTCAAAACTGGTGTAATGGAAAAGGAGTGAAAAGCTTGAAAGAAGAAGTTTTGCTTGCGTATTTTGCCAAGCTCTCCAAGACTATCAAGCCGAATACTCTTTGGTCCAAGTATTCGATGTTGAAGAGCAAGCTTAAAATTGAAAAAGATGTGGATATCAGCAGGTATTTCAAGTTAACAGCATTTCTTAAGAAAATGAATATTGGTTTTCAACCAAAAAAGCTAAAGTTTTTACCAATGAACAAATTAGTAAGTTCCTACTAGAAGCACCTGACGAAATTTACTTAATGATCAAAGTGGCAACAATATTCGGACTGGCGGGAGCATGCCGGAGAGAAGAGCTTTGCAATTTAACTACAAATGATGTTATTGATAAAGGCGATTTTGTAATGATTAACATATCTCAATCAAAAAACCATACATCCCGATGTTTTACAATTTCAAAAGAGGTAAAAAATGGAAAATATTTGGCATTGTATAGAAAATATGCAAGTTTAAGAAAACCTAATACTAAGCATAATAGATTTTTACTCAATATAAAAGGGAGTTATCTCAGTCCAGTGTGTGGGCATAAATTCCTTTGGCAAGATGCCAGCAGATATCGCTGGGTACCTCGGTCTTCCAGACCCTCATTTATACACAGGCCATAGCTTCCGCCGATCATCTGCGACAATGTTGGCAGATTCCGGGAAGGCATAACCAATATTAAAAGACTGGGCGGCTGGAAATCGACTTCAGTTGCCGAAGGTTATATCGAGGAGTCCGCAAAAGAACGAACCAGAATATCAAACAAAATCTTAAATCAGAAAGACCCAACAACATTTACGACATCAGCATCCGCCTCCCAATCTGAAATATATTCTATTCAAACCGAGATACAAAGAAATCCAGGTAATGCAGAGGTAGAAAGTGGCAATACTGGGTCTACGACCACCATACCCAAGGTTTTGTCATCTGCTATAAATTTACAAAATGCCAACAACTGCTCCTTTATAATTAATATAAATAGTGATAAGATTTAGATTTAGTTTTTTTCTTAATATGTAATAAAAAATACAAAATACATATATTATAGACGAACTGTTTTATTTATTTTCCTAAGCTAGTAGAAAAAATGTTGTTCCTAACACTTGCGGAAAGTATTTTATCCTACGCTAGTAGAAAAAATATTGTTCCTAACGTTTGCGGAAAGTATTTTTCCGCACTCGATTGCTATCCGAACTCCGCTTCGCGTCGTTCGGCTAACTGCAATCGCGTGCGGAAAAATGATACTTTCCGCACTTGTTAGGAAAATAACTATTACTTTAAATAAAAAACATTTGGAATTACATCTTTCAACACATATCACTTCCAAAACAATGCAAAATGAAATGCGCAAATTCTAAACGCCACTGGATTGATCTTTAGCTTTGATTTTTACCCAGTCTTGCCAACTTTTCTCCGAGTAGTGCCCTTCCTTGCGTCCCCGATCTCGAATCGCCTAAAAGTTGAGGATATGTCGCAACCTTATAAATATAAACTAATCTTGAAAACAAATATAGTTTTAGTGCGCTAGATCGTAAAAAAAATAAAGCCGGTTAAAGCGGGAAATTTATTACCGGTAAAATATGTACTTTGAGTACTTTAAATTTAAAAAAAACGCCTAAACAAAAAATGTCTTACATTGGTTTAAAAAGTCAGTAACCATAGTAACCAGTATAGTTCCTCCACTCAGGGTTCCCAACAGATAAACTCGTGGTTCCGCGCGTATACGGTCCAACTGGGCAGAGAATTTCTAGAACGTGGAGCCTGCTGCCCGCGGAGGTCTTTTCTTCCCCCAAATCTTCAAGTATTTAAGTCCCGTGTCAACAAATTCCCTCTTACCTCGCTTAAGACATTTTTAATGCATCCAAAACACAATCATGTTCCTTGTCGCGAAAATCATCAAACACTCACCCTTTGCTTATGAGTGGCCAGGTTTTGCAGAGCGGGGACACATTTAACCTTGTGGGCGTCACATTTGAAAATAACCTTAACTGGCATAAACACATTGTATCTATAGCCACCGCGGCGTCAAAAAGCTTGGATTTCTTTTCCGAACCCAAAAGTATTTTTCCCCTTTCAATTTATACACTTTGTATGTGTCCCAAATTCGACCTTCTCTGGAATATTGTTCTCATGTCTGGGGAATGGCATCCCCTACAACCCTCAGCATTCTTGATGCCATTCAAAGAAGGGCTGTTCGTCTTATTAATGATCCTTTGCTTACTCAAAGACTTCCTTCTCTTGCCCATCGTCGAGCTGTGAGAGATCTATCGCTCTTCTTTAGATACTTTTACGGCTTCTGCTCCGACGAATTATCCAGTATAGTCCCTCCTCTTGCAGCTCCCAACAGAGAAACTCGTGGTGCCGCACGTATGCATCCCTATATGGTCCAATTGGACAGGCCCCGAACTTCCCATTTCGTTCGTTCTTTTATCCCTAGAGTTTCTAGACTGTGGCACCTACTGCCAGCGGAGGTCTTTCCTTCTCCCCCAAATCTTCAAGTTTTTAAAAGTTGACTTGCAGGAGAGGTGTAAATTTTTGACGTTACTAAAAAATCTAACCTGATGGACTAATTTTAGCCACCCAAATTCATGTTTATAAGACAAAAATACAACAAAAACCATAGATCTCGGGTTTCGATATTTTCTATATGTAGGTGGTTTAATCAATATTTTTCATTTATGTAAGCTACATTATAAACACACAAAAACAAAACATTTCTTACAAGCTACTTAAATAGTTGTCTGTTAAATTTTCAAGCTTCAAAAGTTCGTACTAAACGCCACGAGTCTGTCTTCGTCCCGGCTTTCCTGCGAGAAGCTGCCACAAGAAATGCGCCTGCAAGGTAAACAATTAAACAGTTTATTTCCTGCAGAATCCGATGTTTGCTATCTCGTATGTACGCGCGGTTTCAGAAATCTGACATTTTGGTTAACGTCGAGTTTAAGTTTAACGATCGGTTCCAAAAACTAATTTTAACTTAAATAGTTGCATTTAATGGTTTTAAGAAATCATCCTAACTTGTTTAACTACATTGGTAAAATCACTACGTTTGTATTAAATAGTTGAAGCTAGCTTGAGCTAAAGCGTCTTTTAATAGTGGCTTGAAAAAACGATATAAACTTGCTTAAAAGTGACTTGAATCGTTCAAGTCAAGCCTGAAAATAGTAGGGTTGACTTCACTGAAGCCGATTAGAAACACGATATAAACGATTCAAGCAGGCTTAATATCTGCCTAACTTCAGATGAATGCTTCCTCGAACGTCATCAGTGTCAATTTCATATATGATTTTAACATTTTTATACAAAATATGAGTTGGAAAACAGGTGAAAAAACTTTAAAACACGCTCACACCAACAACAGCACACAAAACGGAACGAATTAAAAGTTGGGGTTTGTTTTTCATTTGATGTCTACTGTGAAGTTGGATGCAAAACTGTCGCATGCGTACGACGATGGCCTGAAATGTGCTTGACCTTGATTTTCAATCGACTTTCAAGCCACCGAAATAAACATCTAACCTCTATGCGAGTTAAGTTAGAAAATAAAGTTATTTTTAATTTTTTTAATAGGAGATTCTGCTTTTACAATATGATAAAACTTTTAATTTTAAAGTTTCCAAATAATATTTTTCTCTAAGTTCAAAAATAAAGGTAGTTTATGTCTTATTAGTTAATTTACGCTATGATATATTTTTTTAGTTTTAGTGTAAAAGAGATTTTCATCAAGATTTTTTTATTTGAGAAATTAAAATAAAAGTTTTTCACATTGTTCAACATTTCTTGCGGTCATTGTAGTACAAGAGGAAAGTAAAAACTTAAAGTCTGTATTAGAACTACTTACAAAAAATGTAAAATAATGATAACTTTATTGTCATAAGCCATAACGCTACTTACCCATAACTAAATATTTTTATCGATACAAACCCACGCAATTTAAAACCATAAAACAAAATGCGGCTTTTTTATTTACTAATAATTGAATTCTGCCCAAAGCAGTTTTTATCGGAAATTGGTTCGGTTTCATCGATATTTCTCGCCAACTGATATCGCAACGATTTTACGCTTTAATTGTTTGCTCTGTACACAAAATTCTGTTTTTTTTGGGCCGATGCCGTAATATGGACTCGGCGCGATAATAAAATCATTTTTATTTTACACCTTTTTATTTAAATTTTTAAAACAGCTCAAAAAATCTGTGGTAAAATAATGTTTGGCTGTTAAGTGACAAATAACCTAAATGAGCGTGGGTATTCAAGATTTTTTCTTTTATTATAAGAAAGCTACAGGGTTGATCCGTATATTTAGACAGCGCCTATCTCGTTTATTATACAAGATAGAAAAAAACTTTAAATACAAAAGTTTTGGAAAATTATTCAAAACGTCAAAAAAATATATTTTTGAAGATACAGAGTAAGTCAAAAATGTGTGGAGAAGAAAATGTATTTTAATAGAATTCCCTGTATATTATGCCACCATTAAAAAGGCTTTACAAAAATACCACATTTGACATATCTATCTTTGATAGTTTCGGAAATATGGCCATTTAAATCTGCGTATAATTCGTAGGTAGGATAATGATTATGGAATTAAAATTATATCTACTATTTTTCAGATTTAGGCGGCATATTTCAAAAACTATTAAAGATAGATATATCAAATGTGATATTTTTGTAAAGATCTTTAAAATACCTTACTAATGATGTCATAAATTTGACTAAAAAGATGCATTTTTAATTGCTAAATTTAAAAAAATTATAAAAAGGAAAAAAGTCAGTATCGCACTTCGTTTTATCAAAAATATAAGTTGCGGTGCGTTGAAAGGCTATTGGGCCAAATTATTACAATCTGGTTAAAACGAAATAAGCGGCTTATTACGTAAAAAAATAAATTTATCAAATTTTAGCCAAATCGGCCTAAGCATATTAGAAGAAAACTGATTTTTTTCTTAAATTTAAAGGCCCTGTATCTTAATAAGGAAGCAACCCCGGACATATGTTTACAGGAACTTTTTTCATAAAATAGCATAAGGAGTCACACCTTAAAGTTTTGTAGCGTTGTTAGAAAACACCCTGTATAGAAAAGATAAAAATTAAAAACTGTATTTAAATTTTAATTCGTATATCGAACCCAGACATTTACTACGTTTATATCGAATACTTCAAGCTGGCTTGAAAACAAAGCGGCTTTAAAGCGATTTCCAAATCTACGTGTAAATTTCGGTGGCTTGAAAGTCGATTGAAAATCGAGGTCAAGCACATTTCAGGCCATCGTCGACGATGCAAACCTTACTTTTTAATTGGTCCCGTTTTGTGTGTGCTGTTTCTATCCGAGACACAAACCAAAAATCGGGTAATTTTTAGTTAATATTTTTTGACATTTTGGATCTAGATACCCATTTTAATGAACTGATTGACGGTGTTGCCAAATTCCTAATCTGAATCGCAAAAAGGTATCAATATAATTTTATTCGCGTCCGATTTACGTAGTCCTTTTTTATATAAACATAAAATTTTAATAATTTTAATGAATTAACGTAAAGTATACAGGGTGTCCGGGAAAATGTGGGAAATCTCTCGCACACGTATGGAACAGATGAAAATAACACGACAAGTTCCTATAAAATTTTTCCGTTTAAGTCCCCCTGCGAAGATATGATCCCCTAAAGGGGTAGTTAGAAATCGATTTTTCGTGAATAACTTTTAAAGCGCTCTGAATAATTTGATATTATTTTAGTACGATGCATACTAGTAAAGACCTCTTAAAATAATGCCCTTGAAACTTATGTCGCTTCTTTAGTTTGCCAGGGACGGACTAGTTTTCGCACATTATTGCTAATATTTTTTAAATTATTTTAACAATAAGAGTTCCTGACCTGCTACGAGAGGACTTCAATACTAAATCAAAAATTACAAATTACATCGAAAATTAAATATTGTATTATTAAACAAAAATAAACTCTTATTGTTAAAATAATTTTTTACTCGAAAACGGCTCATTTTATGGATGTCAAACAAGAGTACCTTTTTTTTAGCAAAAGGTTTAAACTACCCAAAAACATATTTTTTGTATCTTCACCATACAGGGCGTAAAAAATATTATCAATAGAGTGCAAAAACTAGTCCGTCCCTGGCAAACTAAAGAAGCGACATAAGTTTCAAGGGCACTATTTTAAGAGGTCTTTACTAGTATGCATCGTACTAAAATATTATCAAATTATACAGAGCGCTTTAAAAGTTATTTACGAAAAATCGATTTCTAGCTGCCCCCTTTAGCGGATCATATCTCCGCAGGGGGCTTAAACGGAAAAATTTTATAGGAACTTGTCGTGTTATTTTCATCTGTTCCATACGTGTGCGAGAGATTTCCCACATTTTCCCGGACACCCTGTATATTGAAAGATCTTACTCTAGACTTGCTAACACAGTAAAATTATCTTTTCGTAGTGTTCTTTGCTGTTATAAACGTAAGCATTTTATGGTTCTTTTATAGTAATATCCGATGAAAAAGTGCCTCGCCTTAATTTATTAACTTAATCTACCGTTTAAATTTCATGGTGCATGAATGTCAAATCAAGAAACATAAAGTCGATGATAAACAAAAATCAGGTTTTAAAAAATAGCATAACATTTACACATTTAACGAAAGTGAACGTTATTATTAAAAACATGGAACAAATTAAGCACACTACTGGTTTTATTGGTAAAAAGTGTAGATCTTTTATGTATTGCAAGTCATTGTCTTTAAAATAGTTAAAATATAATAATTTCACCATTATAAAATATTTAATTAAAAAACAAAGCCATTGTTAGGCGTATGCGGCATCACCCGTTGTCACGCAACTTTCTAAAATCCAAAAGTAACCTTAATGTTGCTCACACACCCATTGCATAATAAAATCTCGATACAGGGTGTTTCAGAACTATGGGATCAAACTTTTAGGGGTTTTTTAGTGCAACAGTAGAAAACATTTGAGTATAGGAACCCATTTCTGAAAAAGTGTGACTAGGCCTTACAACCCTAAGACGCGGTAAAATTTAGATGAATTGCTTAAATTGGATTTAATACATTTAATTTTGTACATACTATTATCACAAAAAAATTCAAAAATGTCAATGTTTAAAAGAATTATTATTTTATTTTTTTATTTTAATACACTGAAAAAAGGATATCTTAAAACAAAAGCCTTAGATTTAATTTGAGAGAATTGTGACTTTCATATGTGTTAAGGAAATAGGATCTCAAACAGAAAAAAATATGTTTTGCAGCTTTGCGTACTAAATTCAAAAGAAGGCGCTTTTGTAATAAAAATAACCTTATTTTATTTAGTGACCCCAATGGGTCTACATTAAAGAACGATGTATTCCGTTAAAAACATCGAGCGCTTTCCCACTGAGAGATTCTTTCTTTAAGACAAGATACTAAATACCACAGACGGAAATAAAATTTAATTCAATTAAGATAATTATATTAAATAAACAACTAGTTCTCTTTTTGATAGTTAAGAGAGGAATTCCTGCTTATTATGTCATTCACCGAGACCTCTCTTCTCCATCGATGATGCCTTTTGCCGAACCTCATAGGACTTATCAAACTGGCTGTCCCGGGTCCAAGTTGAATAATACGAATAACAAGTGTATCTTATAAAAAAAACTTTCGTTGTTCGACGGTAGGATATAATCGTACCGTTGATACCGTACTAAAAAGCATAATTCAGTGAATACTTATATTAAGAAATATAAAGAAATAGGTTCTTTGACATAAAGGTTAAAGATTTTGGTTTAGGTTCTTAAAATAAGAACCTTTTATTTTAAAGAAAATTCATTAATATTTTGATGGAAACATTTAATATAGTTCCTCCACTCACGGTTCCCAACAGAGAAACTCGTGGTTCCGCGCGTATGCATCCCTATACGGTCCAACTGGACAGGCCCGGAACTTCTCACTTTGTTCGTTCTTTTATCCCTAGAGTTTCTAGATTGTGGAACCTGCTGCCCGCGGAGGTCTTTCCTTCCCCCAAATCTTCAAGTATTTAAGTCCCGTGTCAACAAACTCCCTCTTACCTCGCTTTAGACACCCACGGTACGTTAGTATTTAGGCTTTTAGCCTTCGTGGTTTGTCCAAAGATAAAAAAAAAAAATATTTCTTCTGTTTAAAATCTTAAAACTTATATTTAAGATATTAAAGTGCTTAAATCATAAATCTTTAGGTTCGTATTTCTTGATTCTGATATTCTTAAAATAATACTAAGGATATTTTAATTTAAAGAATCTCTTTTACATTAAAGACATAAATTAAAGTATTTTTTCTCCCAGTTTAAGAACCACTATTATTTTAAAGTAAGAAATAAATCTTGGTTTAAAAGCACAACTATTCAAAAAGAATGCATATTTTTAAAACCTTGTATTTGCTTAAAACAAGACATTTTTTTTGTGTGTAATAGTTTTCTTTTTAATTTAATAATTTTATTAATTTTATTTTTTTACATATAATTTTGTTGTGATGGTATCATGTAAAAAAGGCAAACATTAAATGCATTAAATTCCATTTAGGCAATATATCGTCTTTCCAAATTTTAACGCGTCTTAGGGCCGTAGTGCCGTAGTGACACTTTTCCAGACCCTATTCTCAAAAGTTTTCCACTGTTGCTCTGAATAACCCCCTAAAGTTTAAACTCATAGTTCTTAAAAGCTCTATATAGTGTTTCTAATAAATGAAAAGCTTCAAATCAAAAGGCAGTTTTTGATAAAATACGACTTAAAAAGTATCTGACAATGTTTAATCCGCGTTTTATTGTTTATGATTAAAAGTTTTTTAATCGCGTTATATTATAAATATATAAATGTTACATATTTTAAATATTAAAGTTTTTTAAACTCGTAAATAAAAATGCGCTGTGAAAAATTGTGAGGTATTCTAAATACTCATTCTTTACTTATAAGCGGCCAAATTTTGCAGAGCAAAGACACCTTTAATCTTCTGGGCGTTACATTTGAGAAGTAACCTTAACTGGCATAAACACATTGTATCTATAGCCACGGCAGTTTCAAAAAGCTTGGATTTCTCTTTCGAGCCGAAAAGTATCTCTCCCCTTCTAATTTATACACTTTATATGTGTCCCAAATCCGACCTCCCTTGGAACATTGTTCTCATATCTGGGGCATGGCGTCCCCTACAACCCTAAGCATTCTGACTCCATCCAAAGAGGAGCTATTCGTCTGATTTATGATCCTTCACTTACAGAAAGGCTTCCCTCTCTTGCCCATCGTCGGGCTGTGGGAATATATCCCTTTTTTATAGGTACTTCTATTGGTTTTGCTCTGAAGAACTGTTCAGTATAATTCCTTCACTCACAATTCCCGACAGAGAAACTCGCGGTGCCGCATGTTTGTATCCCTATACAGTTCAACTGGACAGGCCCTGACCTTTCCACTTTGTTCGTTCTTTTATCTCTAGAGTTTCTAAAATGTGGAACCTGCTGCCCGCGGAGGTCTTTCCTTCTCCCCCAAATCTTCAAGTATTTAAGTCCCGTATCAACAAACTCCCTCTTACCTCGCTTAAGACACCCACGGTACGTTGGTATTTAGGCTTTTAGCCTTCGTGAATTGTCCAATGATAAAAAAATAATAAATTTGTTTTTCTGTTTTACTTTGGTCAAGAGAGTAAACATAAACTTACTTATATAATACTAATGTAAAGTTTGAATTTCGTGCATTTAAGCAATAATCGTATATTTAAAACGCATTAGAAAGTTAATTATTATGCTAATCAAATGCATCTTTATACGCGTTCGTAAACCTTTACCTATCATCAAAATCTCCATTAACCCAAATTACTGGCTTTTAACCTAGGTTAGTTTACGTCTTGATTCGTTTGTATATGCAAAGCATTCCAGTAGTCCTTGCCATTTTATTTTTATGTACAGCTCTATTATATCTCTTAAAACCCAAATCAAAAAGCATATTTAGCGTATTAAAACAAAAATAACTAAATGTGCAAATAGAATTTTTACCTGAGGAATAAGAAAATTATTTTCAAAAAATTTCAATTAAAATCTTTGTGTTGTTTATTGTTGCTTTATTTGCTCGTAAATATTTTTCTTTTAAGCTTAATTTTCTAAACATTTTAAATCACACCAAAATATTAACCCCATGGATTAATAGAGCAAAATGGTGCATTCATAGGATGGCCACCACATTCTCCAAAACTAAATATATTACACTTTTTTTTAAGTTCTCTTTTAAAAAAGTCTTTTAAGGGCCCACTGAATATTTACCAAGATTTATAGACGTAAATACTAGAAATCAATATTTCTGATGCGTAAAGGATAAAGCTTTTTTTTATTAAATATGTTATGTATGGCTAAAGGACTTTATTAGTCGAGGGCCGTTTGGAAAACCAATAAAAAACTTTTATTATTATTACATTATGTAAGCAAAAGTATTGGAAATGGATTGCCTTAAAAATTATAGTCTATCTGCAGACTGTCCACGGATGGGGTTTACAAGAAGACAAATGGATCAAAAATTTTATTTTTCGAGAACCTGTTCTTCATATACAATTTTTGCTTGTAAAAAATATGACTTACGAAGTAAAAATGTGGAGTTTGTATACAGGGTAAGCAAAAACTTGAAATACATGTGTTTTTTTCTGGAGTAAACTACGTTTATTTTTAATTTTCAACCAAAGTATCATTTAAAAAATTTGTTAAGAATAGCATTTTGAATGACTGTAACAATGTTACAAGGGTATCAAAAAGTTTCATGAAACTAATGTTGAAGTTATCAGATTATTTTAAAATTTTATTATAAAATAACAATTAAAAACTGTTTTAATTTGCTTTTAAAACACCTGCTTTCTTCAGATTTCTATACAACACAACTTTTTACCTTTAAAAATATTTAATAATATTTTGTTTTACCATTGATATTGATTACGCACTTTATTCTTCCTAAATTTTTGCCTAATGACAGTTTACTTAAAAATTAAATAAACGGTAGTTTAAAGAAAAATCTTCTTTTTAAGGTTTTTGCGAACTCCGTATACAAAGTCAACATTTTTTCTTCGTAAATCATACTTTTAGTTTTTATAAACACAAGTTTTTATAAAGAGTTACTTGTTTTTAAAAAATATATTTTTGGTCCAATTAATCTCTTATAAGCCCCATTCGTGGACAGTCTGAATATTTACTAAATGATATCCTAAAGTTTTTGGTTGACCCTTTGTATACCTATAACTCTTTACAAGTTTTATTATTTGCTAAAGTCAATGAATAACCAGAACTAACCTGAAAAACACTCTATGTATGCTTTATTTAGTTACCCCTAGATCCTCTAGCTCATGTTAGGAAGAAAAGTTCATATTAACATATATCCTAAACCCTTTAACTTTTCAGCTATGGGGTGTTAAAAGTTTAAGAAGAAAAATCGTATTCTAACTTTAAAGCCTAGTTCATAAGCTTGCGAAATGCGATTTGCGAATTGCGAATCGTGTTCTGATTGGTCCATTTGTAACGAAACATTCGAAAGTCCTTAGAAATTGACCAATCAGAAAACGTTGCGCGATTCGCAAATCGCATTTCTAGCTTATGAACTAAGCTTTAGTGTTCGAGATATTTTCATAAAATTTGGCATGCACCTACCGAGCACCAATTACACCCTGTATACCTAACATACACACCATAGAAAACCTTTTTATGAAGATTATTTTACCCGCAAATACCGGCTCATTTCTCCTCCACAATCATAAAATTAACTGAGACAGTGAAAAGTTTTCCAGTCTCCATAACTGACATACACGAAAAACATCTTCGTAAAACTAGCAACAAACGGGTGGGTTTTCTTGGCACTCAGCCGGATTAGTTTTCTTGTTCTCGAATGGCCTTCCTTAAATTTACATACTCGTAAGGAAGGTTTACTGATAGCTCGATATCAGGACTGGATTTTCAAAAAACTAGTTTGTTTTAAAGAGAAGTCATAGAAGTGTCAGTCTGATAAATAAAATTAATAAAAGTATTGTTATTGTTTAAATTACATTTTTAATGAAATTTTGAAAAACAGAGTTATTTATTTTACAGGTGAAAACAGTTCTAGATTATAGAATATTTATAATTATATAATACATCAAGACAGTAGGGAATTTTTTCCTTGTGCTTCATAACATATATAGCCACCCCGCTACAATTGATGCTCGTATTTACTGAATGCGATTTCAGTAGGGCATCAACGGCAGGATTTAATATCCTAAGGCGCTAGTTTTCTGTACTATTTACCACGACTCGATACAGCCTCACTGATCACTGATGAGTTCCTGTAAGGCAGGCGAAACCGGTCTGGGGAGAGAGTCGTGGTGGATAGCATAGAAAAGCAATATATATATATATATATATATATATATATATATATATATATATATATATATATATATATATATATATATATATATATATATGTAATTCCATCTAATTTTTATACGGGATAAGTTGGAAAAGTAAGTTTTATTTCCAGTTTTTTAATAGGAGACTCAGCTTTTAAAATATGACATAACTTTTAATTCTAAACAAGTTTTTAAAGAATCTTTTTACTAAGTTTAAAGATAAAGGTAATTTTCTCATGTGTCATATTTGTTAATTTGCGCCTACCTCGTATACGCTATGGTTTATTTAAATTTTGATCAGCATTTTGTGATTTTCGCTGTATGCAGAGATTCTTATCAAAAATATTTTTTTGAGAAATCAAAAATTAAAAATTTTCATATGGTTCAACATTTCTGGCGGTAACTGTATACAGGGTAAAGTCAATTTACCAAAATGTGTAAAAAAATAAATAGTTTTAACAGTTTTTAATTAATCAGCTTTCCTTTATAAGTTTTATAAACTATTAAAATTATTAATTTAAGTTTAGAAACACCCTGTATAAATCAGTTTATTTGCTATTGCCCAGAAAATATTAATATTTGTAACTAATATATTTTTCTTTTTTGCAGGTAAGACGATATTCTGCAGTCTACAAATGAATAAAATCAGGTAAATAATAGCTAGTAACAAATAAAACACTTTTTGACAGGTTTTAAGATTGGGTAAGTAGTGGTCTATTTTCTTAGATGTATTAAAATACGATTATACACATTTTTTTGTATTATTTATAATATCGTCCTTCATATCGCCCTTATAGCTAAGCAGTAGCGTATATTTTTTACTTTTATTAGCAAAAGAATATACATCATAAACTTAATTTATTTTGTTTGGGTTTTTAAAGAAGCTAATCAAATAAAAGTAAGGCTCATTAAGATAGTTTGTTTGATCTCGTATCTATTTTTTTTTATTTAAAGCATTTTTTTATTGTTAATTAATTCTTACAAAAAATACACAATATGGTAATTTTACATTTTTATAAGACAAAGCAAAATACAAATATAGCACTAATAAGTATTTGTTAGTTGTTTTCATAATCAATATTTTTATTATTTTCTGCTTAATTTTCTATAATTTTGTGGGCTAAGTGCAGAGAAAAAAGCAGTAAGTTGTACTTAAAGACGTATTAATTCGGCCCTGTTCACATTAGATACTTAAAGAACAATAACAATTCGGATTTATGGGCGCAATACCTGCGCCATGATAAAGAATTACTTACGGTTTAATGTCCAATCATGTTAATGAAACTTTGCTAAATGGATATATTTGGGGCAAATCTGTCTAGGGAAAACATTCTTTAATTTAGTGTTTATTTTATACAACGCCGTATTTTTATACAGGGCATTTTGAAATAATACGGTAAAATCACATGATGACAAATAAAATACTCTTTTAAATGGTGTATAGGTTGCTCATACCTATCTTTTGGGCTTTTTAGTAAAATCTGTTTTTACAAATTCTTAGTCCAAATGTTTATTTAAATTAAAGTTGGCTGTGACATAGCAGCCATTAATATTTTTCTTAAGAAAATAACAACGACCATTTATTGATTACTTGTGTTTTAGTCAGTTTAAAAGAAATTTCAATGATTTTAAATAAAAACCTTTCTACAACAACAAGATGATATAATACTGGTAGGATGTGAAAAAAATGGTTTACTTTAGTCTAGAGTTAATCCTGAAAAATATTCCAGAAGAAACCATTTGATAACCTTAATAGTTGGTTTAAAAAATTTGACACAGTTACTATGGATAATGGAAGAAACGAGTTATAGGTCACAGAATGTCGTCATAACGACATAATTGACATGCTCGAGCGTGGTTATTGTTTTTATTTTAAAGAAAATAATTTAAAGATAACGAAAAATATATAATTAATTACGACTTGAACGATTTCCACAGGCCAAAATAGTAAAAATATCTTTTGATATACTTAAAAGTCTACAGCCGCTTAACGCCCCGATGAAAAGGTATACATTATAAAAATTTTTTTCTTCTTATCATCCAAGCTTTGCAACCCAATAAGTCTCTATGACGCTCGAGTAACTGCAAATTTAGTATCTTGGGCTCCCCTACTATTAGTAATTAAACAATTATATTTTCTAAAACCCAATAAAATTGTATGCAAGAGAAAACGAGTATATTACACCACGTGTATTTTGTAATTTTTTTTGTTCAATCAGACTCACGTTAGCGAAATACATTTACCAAGCGCCGTGACGTTATTCCAGTCGCCGTCGCGGCGCCAAACCTATCGATCTTCCACATGAAACCTATATTTACATGGTATACCTTACCCTTATTCAACACTAACGTGCTGGCGATCTCAAAATAGGATAAAATTCTTTTCAAAAGAAACCGTACAATACGATTTATCTGAAAGGGATTTTTAGATTTAAAACTTGTGATTTAAGAGCACTGTTGGTATGTAATTTAATGCGGATATTATTGAGTGTGTTATTACGTGCTGTACGTGACGTGTTATTTAAGATTACGTTTATATTAAAGCCATTTATTACAGTTTCGGAAAACCGTCTTAATTCATTTGCTCTTACACATTTTAAGTTTTTTTGCTATTTTATTGGGTTTTTCCATCAGCGCTGTCTTGCTTATGCTTCTGTTGTGTACCACGTTTTTACACATATACAGGGTGATGAAACTTAAGTCGGTACTATTACTAATATTTTAAAAATTAATAGGAATAATTCGCTTTATATCTCTCAATCCCCTCTTAAAATTAGTTTGTGGACGCAAGCAGACTACAAGTGATACGAGCCTAAAATATTTATCATTAAACCAGCATACGTTTCCCCTACCACACAAAATCCAGATTAAAACAATACACCGACGCGGGTATTACGAAAGCAAACATACTGAGCATGAATAATTTTGTATATTTTCTTGATAAAAGAACCTACAATAACAGGTAAATTAATTAGGAAAGCAGATTAAATTTAAAATCCACAAAAATCTTTTCAGCTAACGACGTCAGCTCTGGCCTTTTGCTAAAGAGCCCTTTGTGTCTGCCATATGGGGGATACGTCGGTTCACTTTATGAAAACACAGAGAGAGGGAGAGAAAGAGCGAAAATTGGATTAGGTTATTTTGTTTGCCTCCGACGGACGGTGGATAACAATTTCGAAACAAATTCTGCTTTATTTCCTGCACGGGAAGCCCCGTTATGGCCTGTGTGTGTAAAAGATAAATTATATAAAAGTGGCTAATTTCGTAGCTTCATATTATTTGTTTTACGCTGAACGAACAGGTTGTGTATCATACTTTATTAAATTATGAAAATTTAAAAAAGAAGCATTACTATGTTTAAAGCTGGCTTTAATTTAATTTTGTTAAATTAAATGCAGTTATGCCTTATGTGTGTTAAATTTGTATCGTTCCCACATCACAACATCAAAAACATCAATAAGTTTGCATATTTGAAAGTTTTTTTTTATTTTAAGGATCTTTTTTTTTCATCTATTTTCGATACTATTAAAAATACAAGTTCTTTACTTGTGGGTACGAACTACATTTTTCCAAACCCCGTTTATGACTGATACAATTTTTATCGGATGCTTCCCTTTTAGGTTTCGGACCATGCAGGATTTTTATACAGGTTAAGCTAAATCACATAGCACATAGGCAATGTGAGGAAAAGAGACAATTTAACTAAATTCCGGCATGTAAACATGCGTGACTAATACTGCTTGATTGTTATTCTATTACTCACCGATGTACCAAAACTGCTTGCTTAAGCAGTATAGAATAATTTTTTTCGAAACTTTAATAATAAAAAATGTTCCCTTGAACTTACGTAAACACTGTAAAGGATTTTCCATTTAAAAAAGTATTATTACAGTATGTTTATAAAATCCGATTAAAATTAAATTAGGGAGAACTACCAAAAAATTTTTTTTGGTATGAAAACTCCGAAATTTTATATTTTTATCTAAATTTAGCATTAAAAATAAGGGTTAGTTCGTGAAAAGTTGTTTATTTCTAAAAGTTTTGGTTTTCGAGAAAATTGCAATAAAATATTTTTAGTTTTCTAATAAGTTGATGATTTAAAAAGTTAAAATGTATTCTTAGTTAGCTACGATAGCGTTGAATAAAACAGGCAGACTAACATACATTTGTTTAACATTTTATTGTGTTTTAACGCCATCATGGCTAACAAAAAATACATAATAAGTTAAATTTAAATCTACAGCTTATTAGCAAAATAAAAATATTTGATTGAAAATATCTCCAAAATTAAAATTTTAGGGATAGACAACGTTTTACAAACTTACTTTTATTTTAAATGCTTGATAATGGCATTCTTGATGCCATTCAAAGAAGGGCTGTTCGTCTTATTAATGATCCTTTACTTACTCAAAGACTTCATTCTGTTGCCCATCGTCGAACTGTGGGAGATCTATCGCTCTTCTATAGATACTTTTACGGCTTCTACTCCGACGAATTATCCAGTATAGTCCCTTCTCTTGCAGCTCCTAACAGAGAAACTCGTGGTGCCGCACGTATGCATCCCTATACGGTCCAATTGGACAGGCCCCGAACTTCCCATTTCGTTCGTTCTTTTATCCCTAGAGTTTCTAGACTGTGGAACCTGCTGCCAGCGGAGGTCTTTCCTTCCCCCCAAATCTTCAAGTTTTTAAGTCCCGTGTTAACAAACTTTCTCTTACCCTGCTTAAGACACCCACGGTACGTTAGTATTTAGGCTTTCAGTCTTTGTGGATTGTCCAAAGATAAAAAAAAAACGCTTAGATGGTATGGGACATCATATACACAAAATATTCTTAGAATTTCGGCAGAATCCCAAGATTTAATAATATAAAGAGCGTTCCATTTAAAATTAGCAAGTTCATACTCACTTTCAGTATAACCGGAAGTTTCAGAAGTGTGAGCTTTTTAAGATCAATATTATCTAAATCTACATCCAAAATTTAAAAATGCTTAGTAGTTTTTGAGACATTTTAATTGGACACTCGCCGTGACTAACCCTGTATACTTTTAATTTCTTTTTTGAAAACTTCAAAGTTAACACAAGAATCCATACGTTTTTTTTTAATTGCACGATTAAAAATAAAGATGTGCAAATAAACATTCTCTACGTCTGTAATTCTTATTTTTATTTTGTCTTTATTTTCTCTTATTTTTGTAAAAAAACAATACAAAATACTTTTCAGTGTGGTTCAAGTATATTTTTATAGCAAAAGTTTATATTTTTTTGCTTTTTTCTATCAAGATAAATAATTTTTGTGATGGTTTTTGACATAAATGCGAAAATATAAAGCAACAAATAGGAAATTCTTAATACGCAGAGGAGAAGCAAGTAACAAAAAGAAACCGTGAAAAATATCTCGTTTATATTTGTCAGGACAGATGAAATTCCAAAAAGGTTTTATGAAAGGTGTAACTTGGAATAATACAAAGCTTATTTGGCGCATAGGCGTTTTTTATTAAAAGGTTATATAAAAATGCAAAAGCGCGACAAAAGCCCCGGAGGTATAAAACGCCCCTAAGCCGGTGAAAATAGTGTTGCCGGCATATCGGAACAAACAGGGTAAATACCTTCGTGTAATGCGCAAAGCAAATGTCATATTTTCTACTTTACATGTCTAAGAAAACTGGCGCGAGAAGGGAAAATCCTTCTTGCAGATCGGGCTTTCGTTTTTTTTTACGAAACTGAGAAACCAGGTTTGCCACCTGCATTGGCGTACAACATAACTAAATAAAAACGTTGTATTAAAAGAGGTGGACTACCAAAAATTGCAATATCCAAACCAGAAAATCGCGAGTATTATTGTTTATGCAGTTTAATTTTTTTCTCAAAAGTATTGCTTATACAATTAAGATATTATATGGCTTGATAAGATTCTATCTTTGTCTGCCTAAGAGAAAGAGAGTCATAGAAAATATCCAGATTTAAACAAAAAAACCTTGCGCATGTGCACATCTACATTCCGCAAAACTGCAGACCGAAAATTTAGATATGACCAGTTTCTGGTCAGCCCCTTTCTCTCCGTCGCAAGCATGTGCTCTCAGTCACCATGGACGAATGTACCACGTGCAAAAGTGGAAGAAAAAGAAAATAGGAATTACTCTGGATATCCAAATACACTTCTGCGACACTACTAAACGACAGAGGGAGTATTTTCTTGCTCTCCCGAGGGCAAAAACGCCCGTACCGCTCCTGCAGCCGCCAAAAACCGGGAAACGGTATGTACCTTTCTACGAAAATGTCCGTATTACTTGAAGGTCGAAGGTTCAAATTATTAACACGAGATCAAACGTAACCCGTAATATATTGTTTTTACTTTTCCTCAAATGTTACTTTTTATTTAGGCTCAGTTTTATTTTTAATTTGTAACCAACAAACTTCTTTGTCTTAAGTGTTTTATTCTGTATTTAACGTTTACCTAGATACGTTTTTACACGGACCAAGGAGAATATACTAAATTTAAATTTTAATATTTACAACATTTAAACAGTCAGCGGATTTTAATGTATTTGTTCTTTGTAATATTCTGTCAGCTAGTGTTTATCTCACACACGTGTATAAATTTTGCTTTACAATATTTTTTGAAAAAATATAAAACGTTTTTTTTTCATAATAAATTGGACCAAAGTTATGTAGAAAAAAAAAAACTCCTTGACGACAATCTTTTTAAAAATGTATTTAAAAAAATGTTAAGAAAACCCTTTTATGTTGATTTCTTTTTTACCGTCAGTCAATCTAGACGCGAACCACTTGGTGCCACTTTTGACCCCTTCATAACTAAAAACTATTTAACGTAAATAAATAAAACTACGTGCGTTTATGAGGACAAATAGAAACCCAAATTTCATAAAGCTAGCTCCAACGGTTAAAAATATATGTAGGTCCAAAAGTCGTTAATTTTCCAGTGACTGACTAACTTACATATATGTAGATCTAAAACCCAACTCACTTCCAGATGACCTAGAAAGATGAAAGGTGGAATCCAGCTCGCTAATTGTGTTTCAGTCAGATTTATGTTTTTGGTGGGATTAAGTATACTAGAGGACTTTTCCATTATCTTTAAAAAAAAGACAAAGTGAATTTAGGCTTAAGGCTTAAACGCAATTTAACAAAAACGTAATATTGCGAAGTTAAAAGACCTACCGCCAAAGAGCAAACAGTATTAAGCCGAAAACAACAACAGCCCTAAGGCCGAATCGCAGTAAACCCTTTAAAATCGCTTAAGAACCACCACTGTACTACGAAACGGGGTGGGAAGTAGAAACAGAATGCCTCGGGGTTTTCACGAAAATAATATAAGGAAAAGAACGCGCGACATGCTGAATAAAACTGGAGATTAGAGACGTATTCCTTGCAGTTGTTTAAGGGACAAATAAGATTCTGTGTGATATTTTTCCTCGGGCGACAACGCAACGAAACAGGGAAATGGATGAAGCCGTTTGATATGGTTTGTGTTAAATTGAAAAACATTCCGGATGTTTCTACTTTTCTTGTCTTCCACATATTTTATAAAGTAGTTTAGAAAGATGATTTTTCTTTAAAATATTTAACAAGCTAGATTTTGCTTATTTCGAAATATTATTTTATTTTTATTGTATTTCGACACAGTAGAATTAGGGATTGAACTGGGCCATCTAATTTTTTTGATATTAAAAACAATGCAGAGGCTTCTGGACTGCTTCCGCCTTTCGTCGGACAACGACGCGTACTCCTCACATCCCACCTGAAATATTTCTATGCTTTTTATTCCCTATTGCCGGCAAGTTCGTTTCCACACTTGTATACTCAGTTTATATTGAAAGCGAGAGATGTCCAATTGTTAATTTTATATTAAGTAATTATTTTTATAATTATTATTATATCGATTCAACAAAACCTCACTAAATTACACACTTGACTCTTGAAGTGGGGGAGTTATCTTACCGACTTTTTTGTTTTCCAGGGGCTACGTATTAGAATTAACAAAGAGATAATTCAATTGCTAAAAAAATTATGGTAAACCATTTTGTTGTACTAAAAGCTAAAAAAATAATTCAGTGCTTAAGTCCTAGCTACCAGATCGCACCAATCTTCTCTTCAATCTGAGGTATTAATCAGAAAAATAATAAAAAAAGTAGGCAGTTTTAAAGTGACCTCTTGATTTTGCTTATAAGAAATAAATTCTAATGAAGGGAATTATCACGAAATATATTTCCAGGTCCAAAAAAAGTTATAATTTAACAAATTTAGAAGTTTGGTTTTAAGAATTTTAATGCCAAAGTTTTTTTGCGTTGTTCTTAAAATATATGTATATGGACATTTTCTTTTTATCTCTCAGTTATGGTTCATCAACGTTATCACCAGTATATATACCATTGCAAGAGTTCCTTAATCTATACCGTAAAAAAATTAGACAAGAAGAACTGTCTGTTAATATAACATAATAAAGTAATATCTCCAATAGATAGTGTTTAGTTTAAGGCGTGCAAATTAGGAAGTTGTTGAGTCATACATTTAATTTGGCCATATAATTTTAGAAGAGAAAGTACCTAACACAGAATTTTAACTGAATGTTTTTTATGGTGAGATATCTTTTTATTCTTATATCGAAAGTATATGTTCGAAATTAAATTCAATCGACTGGCAGTTTTAACTGTAAAATTATTAATCATACGTTTTATGGTTTGCACTTTTTTTTAAATAAAATTACCAAACTCCACGAAACCCAGTTTATGAAAGATTTAATAACAGGCCCATCTAAAAATCCTTGTAGTGCACGTTACTAAAATAGTTTAAAAGCAGCTGTCAAAATATGATTAATGATTTCTTGATATCTATCCAATTTATTTAAACAGGTTCAGTAATCTCTTGGAATTTAGTAGGCTATTGTTTTTCCAAGCTAAAAATATGCATACCTACACCTACCTTTTTTTTACTGCGTTCTTAATTTTGTTTCGTGGAGAAAGCATAGATTTTTTGTGATAGTCCGGTACTGACAATTTACCCAACTATTGCAGTTTTGTGCTCAATATACCGGGTGGTTCACAGTGATCTCAATGGATTGCCAATGTTATAACCTGCGCAGAAACAAAAGTTATATTTCATGAGCGAAAAGCCGGTTTGTGCGCAAGGAAGTTGAGGGTAAACGCACCTGGCGCCAAACAGACTATCCGCATTATCGGAAAGAATTTGTCGACGGCGTCCTGGTTTTCTGTTCGAAGTACGGTAGCTAATGAGCGTCACGGTCAGACCACGGCCGGAGGGTACGGGGTGTCGGTGTTTGTATTTTGCCACGGCTTTTAAGTGCGCATGTTCGTCCACCCTCGATTTGTTTACTGCGCGAGGTCGTAAAATTCCGAAAAATGCTTCTTGCCACTGCGGATCTAAATGTAAGTTATCTATGGTGGTGCATTGCCAGAATGACCATTGGAAACCTATTGTAAATTTTGATAACTTCAAATATTGGTTCCGTTATGAATTTATATTAAAATAGTAAAAATTCTTATTAAAATGTATGTATTATTTTTATAAGAAGTTAAGGTATTGGTCTTTACATTTTTTTAGAAGAAGTATTAGCAGAAGTTCAGAAAAATGATATAAAAAATTAATAGCTCACACAAGCGGCCGACAACTTGATATATTTGTTTAAAATTTTGTTATTTTAGGTGATTTTTCTAATTTTATATCTAAAAGAAAAGTATTTACGTACTAAAACGAACTGCTGCAAATGCAAACTAACCAGCAACCAGAACAAATGAATGCTGCTTTAAAATCCCATTCACTGTAGTTTTCAAAGGACTAAAGAGAATCTTGATGCGTCAAGTGCTTGACAGATTTTTTTAGTAGAAAATTAGAAAAATCACTCAAAATAACAAAATTTTAACAAATGTACCAGTTTGATGCCGTTTCATGTGCTTTTTTATGCTTCTTCTGAAAAACATGTGAATACCAACACCTAAATTTCTTATAGATATTATAAGTTAATTTTAATAGGAACTTTAATTTTCTTGCATGTAAGGCAAAAAAGGAAGGATCTTTACTCACCTCCTTAAGTAATTAAGAACGTACTAATATTTGTAGAACTAACTAACCTCATTCATGCAATAGTTTAAAATATACAGACAGACATAGCGACCTTTTTGATAAGACTGTTATTTTAAGTGTGTATTTTGTAAAAGGTGATTTATTTTTGATGTAGCCATAAGCAGAGGATAAATAAGTAAAGTCTACGAGCTTTATGTAATTTCACAATTATTGGTGAAGCGCGGGGTTAAAGCCACCCAACAGCCATAATAAACTGTTATTTTCATTCATTTATCCTTATTGATGTACTTTAATTGTTAAAATTGCCAAAATAGTTCGATAAAATTACCTTTGTTAAAATTTTATTTTAACCAATTCAAATACTTCAGCTTCAATATCGTATAGCCGGCCGCCGCGTAGGTTTTAAACGAGTAACAAAACACACAAATAGCAGTCATTCCCTGGAAACATTAGAAATAAACACCAACGACACCAACAACAGCGTTGGCAATTTAATTGGTTTGTATTTAATTTAATTAACAATATATAAGGCGATTAGGATCAGCGCAACTGCGAGGGAGAAACGGGCGATGCGACGACGAACGTTCGCCAAAGCGACTCTCGACGATCGCGAGAGCCGATTTATAACAATGAGTCGTTTTAACTCCGATCGGACTTGAAAGTAATTTTATGCTTAATTAACTTTATTGCGTTTACGATTGTGTTTTTCGTCCAGGTGACTGTGTTTTATGAGTTTGAATGGACAATCGAAGACTTCTTTGGTCAATATACACCTACAGATGTCTCAAGAGGTAATAAATAATTTAACTTCACCTTGAGGCTTATATAGTCTCAAGTATTTATTTATTTATTTATTAACACATTTTACACTACGGAATAAAACATTCCAAATGGTAAATCCTATAAGAAACTAAAAATATACATATATACAAAATAAATAGTTGCAAAGTAGCATTAATCCTAATTTACGAAATACGTCTTTTAATCTGGCTCAATGAGCACTGGAAAATATCAACGTTGTAGTACAATCTATTGTAGTTGAGCACCATTCTATCAATCATTGCCGTAAGACCATAGTTCGTTCGGTGAGGACGCTCGAAGAAGAGCTGTTGTTGCCTTGTGCGTCGAACAGGTACCAAAAACAAAATCAACTCCAAGAGCTCAGCACAGTTCACGGAGCCATTGAGAAGCTTAAACATGAAAAGAAGCAATGCGTCCTGACGTCTAGCCTCCAAGCTTTTCATTCCACACAACAGCAGCCTTGTTTCATATGGTATTTCTGAGCAATGAAAATGATGTTTATACAACAGATATTTGAGGAACTTGTTTTGAACCCTTTCTAACCTATAATGTGGACGTTGTAGTTAAAGTAGATTAAGTTTAGTGGATCCACTAAAATCGAATAAACATAACTGTAGAGACATACATTTTCATTTTAGTCGGTCTAGTTTCGCATGATCACATTTTAATTTAAGCAACATAAATCTAGTGGATCAATTAAAATTGAAGAAAATATAAGAATACATGTTTTGATTGTAGTTGATCAATTGCATTTACCATTGTGTTTTTCGTCCAGGTGAGTTGACCGGCTGAATTTTTGAGTTTAAATGGACAATTCGCGACCAATCGCTTTACTTCTTTGGCTAATGTACAACAACAAAAGTAAAGTAAGTAAAAATTTTACCTCATCCTAAGACGCATTCTCTCACGGTTCGATTTTAGTTGATAAAGAACGAAAATAAGTGTAGAAACATAGGTTTTTATTTTAGTCGGTCCAGTTTCGTACATTCGCTGTTCAACTTTACTTGATCAATTTTAGATATTGGGGATGAGGCAATGGGAGCTTTGCCCTATAATAAATATAAAATAAAACAAGAAAATTAAGAAGGGGCCTTTCTAAGCTATCGAGTAAGAAGCCAGAAAGTGGTCAAGAAGGTGAAGCATCAGTTTTTTTGTGCTGCAAGGAAAATTGTCTTTGGAGTAGCTAAAAGTTGGGTTATGTTTTTGTTTGGCTTGTTACGAAAACTTTCCTAAGGCAACACATATTTTCAAACATCTCAAAGAGTCATGGTGAAAATCAGCGCATTTAAGAATTAATTGTTTCAACATCCATCCTATTTGCCAGATTTAATGTTCTTGGATAGTTCCTAAAGTATTTCGACAGTCCTTTGAATTTTGAATAAATTAGTTATGGAACCATGAATTAAAGGAACGAGTATATTAAGGTTTGGGAAAATTAATATTTCAAATTATAAAATGAGTTTCTTTATCCAACGACATTATGCTTTAAAATACCCAGTAGCTGTTAATAATATAAATTAATCGACATGCTCATACAAATTTTTGATCTTTCTTATTAAAAATTCATTTATTAATGGAAAGCAGCAGTAAGTGTTTAACTTCAATAAATGCCATTATTTACCCAAAAATGAAAGTTGGTGTACTATGGAATCAGATCCTTAAGAAATGTTTAAAAAGTTAAAAGAAAACGCAGTGCGATTTTTTTAAACACCTGGGTATATTGAGAAACTTTTCTTTCTAATGAAATTTCGCATCGCCCTTTGCTAACTCATTTTTATTCGACCAGCGTTCGTATCAAAGTCGTTCTTCTCAGCCGGTTCAAGTTATTCTTTCTCTTTCTCCTCGACGGCCGGTGATGGAAGATCCTACAGATAACATACCGCCGCGATCAGCATTTCCGAAAAGAATCCAGAGCATTGATGGAGGGCCCGGATCGCTCGACCGTTTCGTATACTAAGTTAGAATTGATGTATTCCGTAAAAGGAATCAATAATGAGAAGTTACTCCGAATGGGAATATTTTAAAATATCATTTTATGTTCGAAACTGCTCGGTCGGCCGGTATAATGGGCTATTATTAGAATTTACAATGGTTCGTTCGAGTGGAAATATTATATTCAAGTAGATAACGCGTGTTTCGGGAAGCAAAGCTTTATTTCAGAAAAATTACCAGAACTAGCTAGAACATTTATTTAAAAACTAAAAAAGAGAACGTTTAATTTTATACAATAAGCAAAATTAAATAAAAATGTATTTATGTTTTACCCATCTATTATTGATCTGTAATACCTTAGAAACGGAATATGTTATGCTAGCAATAATACCTGCTATCACACCTAGGGCATTATAAGCGGGCATTATGATAATGCCCGCTTATAATGCCCTAATGCTTTAATATGGAAATTTAATTGCTTATCCAATTTTATTTCTCTCACAATAAAGATCAAGTTTATACAAAAAATAATTTTTCTGCGAAATGTCTATATTTTCATAGACCATCAACGTAGACCTTAGGGTGGAATACTTGGTCCAGAGAGAGTTCGGACTGTATTTATCCGACTAAAAATAATAAAGTTTGTGTTTAACAACACACATATGTTTATATGTATTAAAATAAAATCAATAACTTACCAGTTCCTGAAAATATGCCATTAAAACGGTTTCGGTTATTTGAAGAATTGCGTTCGCATCTTTCCAAATACAGCAGCATTTTCAATGCTATCTAACTGGTGTCAAATGATTGACTTTGACAGCCATATATAGGGCCGGAAATGCCCCGTTTTCATGAAATGAGGGAGTACATTTTTTTTCAGGTAACTGTTACATTTAACCTCTAAAATCCACAAATAATCAGCGTATCTGACTAAATATTTCCATCAAAACTGCAACAATATTAAAGACATGTTATTTTCGCTCTCAAATTTGACAACTGTAATGCTCCATTTATTTAATAAAATTGCCACTATAAGCATTCGGAATTTTGTATTCTCAACGTCATCATTGCCAACATCATAAAGAGTGCATTATTTACTACCAGACAAAACCATAACTCAATAAAATCCATATTTGGTATTACATTGCTGTCTGCATACTGATTCCTAAATTGTATTTCTGCTGCGTCAAATTCCATTCAGACTCAGTGTTATACATGTATTGTCACGTTTACACTGGTACCGTATCAATCTCATTTTAATAACTTGTTGATTATAGTTTACCAATGTTAAAAACTGATTTTAGAAAAAATTTAAGCTCGTTTTCTTTTAATTAAAAAAAAAAAATTTTAATTATACAAGGGAAAAAAGCTTTAGATTTAGGCTTGAGATTATGTTGTCTCCCGACACGAAGCGGAGAAAACCGAGAGCTAGACTCTAAATTTTTTAAACGACAAAACTTGTAAAGTGATTTTAGTGTACCTAACACTCGGGATAACATTAAATAATAAGTTAGTATCCCATATAAACCATTATCTGTTCTCCATCGCTATAATTTTCATTTAGCACAAGACAAATAATTGTTACTTAAACAACTGGTAATATTTCCACCACATTACGTAGAGCTACTATATTAAACTCCAACAAGAATCCGGTAATTTCCTATGAAAATATATCATTTACTTCATTTGATATTATACTACGAAGCTCTTACAATAATTCATCAAAATTAAAATTACCGATATAGCTAGCTAATGCATATGTGCTTAAAATTCCACACATGAAGCTCGGTATTCGTTGGAATTTTCATTTGCAAAAAGCTCGATGTAGATTTGAAAGTTAATATGAAAGAAAAAGTGATAAACTGCAGACAAGATGATGGATCGTTTCAATGCATTAAATTAATCTTTGTCTTCGTTTCATTACTGCTCAAAGCTCTTTGTAATCTTTGTTGGAGTGTGTGTTTTAGAGTTTCTGTAAAATGTCGGAATTTATTGTTTTTTTTGCTTAAATTTATGTATGTCTGGTTAATTGTGGTAAATTTGTCCGACAAAAAAGTTACTTGTTTGTTCATTCTGATACCCATAACATCTTATAATGGGCATGCTGAATTAAGGCGTTGCTTCCATATATGGCTGTATGAATATTCGTGGTAGACTTTTCAAAAAGAGCCCCCAAATAGGTTTTAAAAGGGTTATTATCATAAAGTCCATCCCAGGCATTATCAGTTTTAAATCCTCTGATCGAAAGCTAAGTTTAGGCATTAGAAATAAAATTATAATACAAAATTGGATAGAACGGGCCTTACATTAACAGATATTGGAGCTATTTAAGAGTATCTTTATTTAATAATATAAATTAACCTTTTTTTTCTTTAACATTTTCTTTTATCAAGAAGTTGGAAGCATTTTGCCAAATCCTGTCTTTTAATTTAGATTTGATACACACTTTTATTCGTTTGGCTTGTGATCTGGAAGGCCTACCCATATAAAATATCATTGTTGTTTATTATTAAGAACAAGGAATTTTTTATTAACATTTTTGGGTTTTCGTTTAATTGTTTACGTTTGTTTTTTGTATTTAAGGTTTAATGGTGTTTTTTGTTTTTTATATATACATGGTGATTCAAAAATCGATCACCAAACTTAAGTGGGTGATTCTACTTTTTCATCATTCGTTTTCGAGTTACAAGCCATCAAAGTTCAATTTTTATTTTGGTTTTATTCGCCATATTGCATTTATTTTTTAACCAATCCAGTTGATATTTGGCACACAAATCAAGCAATGCAGATTTTAAAATTTTAAGACGAAAGTACTTTTTTAATACCGCCAGAGAGCACTTTACCTAAAACTTAAAATTTATTTACATCATAACTTTTTTATTTTGACAGATATCGCAAAGCTGGGGGCGCCATTTTATAGACAATGAAAAGCTTAAAAAATAAGGTAGTCCTAATTAAAGTCTATAAACCTCACCGTTTAGGCACCAATAGGCATCAAAGTTTTCATCAATTTCAATCAAATTACCTACATACATACATGTTGTCCAGTAACTCAACCGACAAACTTAACCAAACGATTCTACAACAGAAAATAAGAAAAAATTCATATAAACATATGTCCTAAACGTCTTCAATAAATTTTAAGTTTTAGGTAAACTGCCCTCTGGCGGTATTTAAAAAGAGTACTTTTGTCTTAAAATTTTAGAATCTGCAAAGCTCGAATTGTGTGCCAAATATCAACTGTATTGGTTAAAAAATAAATGCAATATGGCGAATAAAACCAAAATAAAAATTGAACTTTGACGGCTTATAACTCGAAAATGATTGACATTTCAGAAAAAATGCATATTATGCTCTACCCTTATTTTGTCAAGTAGAATCACCCTCTTAAGTTTCGTGATCGATTTTTGAATCACCCTGTATATTAAGTCGAAAATGTACGGTAAAGATAAATTTGTGTTTTTCTTTCTTGATTTTGCCTTAAAAATCAACTATTTTTTAGATAGGAATAACCATTTTTAACTTAAATATCTCTTTAAATATTTGGTAAAGGCTAATATTTCTTTTAATCTCTATATAAAAAAGTTTGAAATCGGGAAAATTATGATTTTATCCAGAATGCCAAAATTTCTTTACAATACCACCAATACAAAAATTTTAAATCCTTTATTAAAATTTACTTTCCCCGCGCGAAGTTAAAGCTGTGTAAAGCCAAATTTATTTCTTATTTATAAAAATATATTACTTCTGCAAGACTGGTTTCCTTTGGCGGAGCTTCTTCACGGGCCATTAAAAATTCTCGCCACCCTATGAAATTGCTATTATAGCGTGAATTACCTTTCTCAGGTATTAAGGCAGGATACACGATTTTCCGCCCGGGATGCCGAAAATGGAAAGGGGATTTCGCAAAAGCAATTATCTTTATTACCTTTTTATTTTCCAACTTAAATTATCCATTAGATATAGGATTTAAACATATAACTACATTATATACACACTGATTGGGCTTCTTAGAAAGTTACGGTTTCGTTTCTAACATATTTTTAGTAGTCCCTGGGCAAATAATATGATAAGAACCTTATCCTTTTGACGAGTATACCACTAATATTTATACCGCCAACTAAGTGGCGCTTCAACCCTGTCTGTCAATGTCAAATGTTTCGAGTGTCGGATTGGGCGAACGCGTCACTTTTTTTTGTCGGGCAAGTTAACCACAATGTTTTACATGTATAGAAGGAACAGTTTAAAAATGTAAATTCAGTGCTCTTTGATAAGAAAAAAAATCACAAAAAGTTTAAAGCAAATAAATTGGCATGCTTGTCTTCGCGGCCGCCTTTGCTATATTTCTTTTATGATATGCCGGTTGATGCAGCTGGTCATCGCACTATGGGATAGAAATTAATTTTTTTGGTCAAAATTCTGAAACTTACCAATCTAACTTAAAATGAGGTGCTTTTCACTGGAAAAATATTATAAATTATTACAAATGCTTTTTGGAAACCTAAAACTTATTATATGTTATTATAAATTTTATAAATTCACCCCCTTAACATTATTATTTTTTATTGTACAAAATAAACTAAAATGTCAGCTTATTTGGTTGATTCGGTAGTATTCTAATCAGTAATCCGATGATTATTATCTCATATGATATACAGGGTACGACAATAGGTATGATTTTTTTAAATGGAATACCCTGAATATTATATCACCACCAAAAAATCTTTTAAAATGCTTTAAAAAATACTACATTTGATGTGTCTATCTCAATTAGTTTCGGAAATATGACCATCCAAATCTGAAAAATAATTTTAAATTATTCTTAGAAGCGTAATAGAGATACATCTTCCCAACTTTTTTATTTCTTAACGTATAAAATAAATAAAAATCACTGTTTTGTTGGGTAGATTCTGTAGAATCCATATCTTTTATCAGAATGCTTTATCTTTTAGGATATACAGTGTAGGACAAAACATATTAAATTTTAAAATGGAAAACCTTGTAAATTATAAAAAAATCTTGTATCTGTCCTTACACTCAGAAGTAGCAAAAAGTAGGAAGGCAATTGTAAGTACAAAAACTGATAAAGAAAAAGGTAAAAAAATCTTTGACAAAAGTAGCGAGACTTCGCGAGACTGTATCGGAAACACAACAATAGCTCTTATTATTTAAACTCTTTTCTTTTTTTTTAGTAAACAAGGCTAATAAACCAAGTAGATTAAATGTGTATATTTATGTTTACTTAAAATACATTTTCAAGTTTCTTATTACCCCAATAGAAATCGTCATATCCTTTTATAATTTTACGTACATGTAGTTTGAAGTATCTACTTTGAAATACACACCATGAGCCATTAAATTTCAAAGTTGCTTTTTGGCCAAAATAATGGATTTCTATCCCATAGTGTATCGGCGCGTCGCTGTTAAGGATAGCGGCGCCTTTGTATAAAATAGTCCTGACCCAGAGACTCTAGCTATAGATTGTTTAAATTTGATATTTACATAAATTATTTATCCATTTTTTTTGCAGGTAAGAAAATCATCGATTAACCACCATAATAACCTAAGAAATACATATACATAGGTAAGTTTGTTTTGTAATAAATGTCATACTGATATTTATACAGGGTGTCTCTATGATCAACAATAATATTTAAAGGGCATATTAAACAACCTATATGCATCTAACACAACATAAAGTGAATCAGTAAAATTCTATTGTGTTTGAGATACTGGACTATAATGAATTTTCTACAATTTTTAATCATCTTGTATGTATAATAGGTATGGCGTTTTCTATTATCCTCCTGCTATTTTACATAAAGCAAACGTTTTTCTAAAGAACATGTTTTTTTTCAAAATATCAAAAATAAAAGAGTGTTATGTATAGTTAGTTAGGTACATCCATGGACACTAGATTTTTTACCGAGAGCTTTTGGCTTTTTTAAATGTTGGTTTTTGATCAATGAAATGGCTACTTAGTGCCCTAAAACTAAAATTAAAATATAAAAATGTGTTTAATAATCAGAAATCTGTTTCAAGAGAACGATTTTGACGAATTTTAAGTGCGTATATCTAGAAAAATTTTTAATATTTTTTTTACTCAAAACATTTTTTTGTTTTTCTGGATTGTTGGTTTGTTTCATCACTCCTTTTAATATTATTGTTGACTTTCAAAACACCCTGTATAAAAATCCATGCAAAGGATACTGACACCGATTTAATATGGCAGAAGTCTATAAATATTTCAAAAATATACATAAAACCGCCGAACAGCGGTTTTCTTCTAATAATTAAGCAATACCGCCGGCGGTCGCTATACCAATGCCTTTAAATAAAATGGACTAGTATTCTTTAAAACTGCTTTGATTAGTAATTTTGTTATTATTTTATAATGATCATTACAGCTGTTATTGTTAAGAATTAAAAATTAATCATTCTTTCGAGCCAAAAAGTATTTTTTCCCTTTTAATTTATACACTTTATATGTGTCCCAAATCCGACCCCCTTGGAATATTGTTTTCATATCTGGGGCATGGCGTCCCCCACAACCCTAAGCATTTTTGAATCTATTCAAAGAAGAGCTATTCATCTTATTAATGATCCTTCACTTACAGAAAGGCTTCCCTCTCTTGCTCATCGTCGGGCTGTGGGAGATCTATCGCTTTTTATAGGTACTTCCATGGCTTTTGCTCTTAAGAATTGTCCAGTATAGTTCCTCCACTCACGGTTCCCAACAGAGAAACTCGTGGTTCCGCGCGTATGCATCCCTATACGATCCAACTGGACAGACTACGAACTTCCCACTTTGTTTGTTCTTTTATCCCTAGAGTTTCTAGAATGTGGAACCTGCTGCCCGCAAAGGTCTTTCCTTCCCCCAAATCTTCAATATTTAAGTCCCGTGTCAACAAACTCCCTCTTACCTCGCTTAAGACATCCACGGTACGTTAGTATTTAGGCTTTTAGTCTTCGTGGTTTGTCGGAAGATAAAAAAAATAAGTTTACTATAACATAAATTAACCTGTATGACCTATCCCAAAGATACTTGCTTTATTATCATCACAATCTATTTTAAACGTCTCTTACACTTAAAATACCACCATTAGAGAAATGGGAAAATTGCCCAAGATATTTTCGTCTATTTCTGTTGGTCACAGGTATGGTCGACTGACGCAAATCAATGCAATAAACTAGAAAAACTTGGCTAGTACTTTGGACATATAAACATAAAACCGGGTTAATCTTAATTGATATCTTTCTATAAAATTTAGCGGCATTTTATGTTAAATTTATGATGAAGGTTGCAGTGGCAGTGCTGCTTAAATATTTTTCTAGTAGGCATAAAAATAAATTTATAGTATATTTTTATTGTCGTCTGTCACAGATTTATTTCTATATATATTTTTTTGTTTTAAAGTCATTATTTGTCTTAATGCTGTAATAATTTTTGACGATTGTGTGGGACTAAAAATCTGGGTCGAATTAATAATTTATGTCAAATAATAAGCTGTTTACGAATATTGCATTATACAGGGTGTTTTAAAATAAGATGCTGATATATAGGGGTGTGAACGTTAAAATGATTTTTAAGGAGTAACATTCAAATCAGGTTTAAAATATATGTTTTTTAAGTACATCTGTGCTAGCTGGGTATATGCCAAAAATTAAATTAAAAGTACCAAAAAAAAACAAAAAAATTAAAACAAGTAAAAAGATAACTAAAAATTGACGTTTCGGTGGCAAGTCTGCCATATAAAAAAGGGTTTACCTATTACAATGATAATAGTAATAATAATAATAATAGGCTTTATTTTTATGAAATATATTTAGATATCTTTGTAGATAAAGCAAAACAATAAATTATATATACTAGATACAACATAGACAGATACACACACAAATATATAATAGTAAAAAATAAATCCCTTTAATAATAATATTAATACGCTCTTTTAAGTAAAATAATTTTAACATATTTTATAAATTTCTTTATGTTTGTAATATTTTTTATAGAATTTGGTAAATGATTAAATATCTTTTTTGATTCATAAATTGTGGATTTTTAATCATATCTGAATGTGCTATAAGTATATCAATGCAGGAGTTATTTCTTAAATTATATAAAGAGTTTTCATTATTATTACACCAATATTTTTTATATATTAAAACAAACAGTAACAAACGCAAAATGTTTAAAATTTTAAAACGAAAAATTTTTACTTAAAAAAGATTATGTAGTTTTGGCTAGTAAAACTCATGCAACTGCTTTAACACGGATATACAGCAACAGATATCCTTAGCAAAAAATGTTCGTACTAAACAAGTCATCATCATTTCAGTTTCCTCGGTCCTATTTGTCATTCGTGTTTGCAGATGTTTCCTTTTAGACAAACGCGGGTAAAAATGAGACAAACAACATGAAAAAGTTGGCCGTTTTGTTTTTCTGGTGGTATATTTAGTGATTATACCGTTATTTAGTGTTTATTATACTGGAATGTTTGTATTTTTTTTTACTTCATCAAATGAACAAGATGGATAGACTAGTTAGGGATACCTGGGCTATTGTTACCAGTCAGTACTAACAAGCTAATTTTTCGTGAGTATCTTCATTTTGACGAGACGCCCAACGTTTTTCCTTACAACAATTTTCGTTGGTAGTATCAGGAATTAAATGTGTTTATTTAACGAATAAATAAAATTTATTACAAATAAGGATTTTCTCTCTTAATTTTTAGGATAATTATTTAAATAAACCAAAAAAAATCCTACAAAATGTAAGGTTTCATAAAAGGGGATCCCACCAACATTAATGCTTAACGCTGTCGTGAAAAATAACTACTAACCAGCTGAATTTTTTTTCATTATTAAATATTATTTGACTGGTAAAAATGGTCTAGGGATCCATAGCTAGATGTGGTAAGAAAGTAAACCACTTATTGTCAAAAACCGTGTTTATACAGCGTGTCTACTTTAGTTCGAACCATATGGAAAACTTTTTATTATTAATTTTACGTCCAAATGTTATTCTTTATAAAAAGTTTTGCGTGGTCTAAAACCCAAAATGCAAATATCATATTAATTTTTTGCAGTGGTATACGATGTATGTCAAAAAATATGAATTTTGCTCAAGAGGAAAGTACCTTTATGATTCATGGTATCAAAAATGTTTATATAGACAAGATAAGGATGAAAAATATTAATAAAAAATGGAACTTGTTAATTTTTATGAAAAACTTCTTATTTGTTTATTTTTATGCGTTATCGGTAAAAATTTAAAGTTTGTACATTGGTGCATATTCATTTCGAAATGTAATATGTAAAGAAAGCTTAAGAACTATCAAAACAGCGATAAGTCACAAAAACGCTCCTTATGGTAAAAAAAATTGAAAATGGACAAGTTTGTATATTTGAATGTTATTTTTAAACTTAAACATATTTTTTTAATAAACTTTTGATATTATGAAAAATAGAGATTCTTTCCTCCTGAACAAAATTCATCTTTAGTAACATACGTCGTATACCACTACAAAACATTTATATCTGATGATTGTATTTTGGGTTTTTAACCATGCAGAAGTTTTTATAAAGAATCAATTTTTTTCCTAATTTTTTTTTATCTTTTTAACATCCCACGAAGGCAGAGTACCGTGGGTGTCGAGTTATTAGATGTTTAACCCATCGTTCCCCTGTTCCGTCAACGTTGTCCAAGCACTGAAACATGCGGTTATGCATTTCACAGTACCTTTTAGACAACGCGGTAGTGCTACCACTGTCGTTATTTTTTTAAATAACTACTACCTAAATATGTCTCCCCTTCTGAGAATCGAACCGTCGACCTCTGGCTCCGAAGATCAAAGCTCTGTCCACTGCGCCACGGAGGAGACAAATTGATAATAAAAAGAAAATTTAATATGGTCGAACTTAAGTAAACACGCTGTTTATGGCTCATGGCACTTTACAACCATTAAATGTGTTAATACCACGAATTAATTGTCTTCTTACTGGATTATATGTTTAAGGTGGCAACCATTTTGCAAATTATATCAACAAAGCCATATTAAGGGATGCCAACATAATAATTGCGTTTCCATAGTGCATGCTTTATATTATGATTTCAACTGTATACACGTCGAAATTCCCATGTAAGGAAATTCAGGTGAATGGAAGGGTGGTTTGTCTTTAAGCAAATTAAGTATTATTACTTTAATTAGGTGTAATTATGTGCTCAAAAATCTATAAACGCTTATAATAGTAATTTTATTTATTTTACTTTACTCGTGAATATACCGGGTGTTGCTCCGTCGAGCGGGGCATAGGGAATCCCATGTAAATTTTGAAGTGGTCCAATATTGGCTCCCCTAATTATTTTAGAAGAAAATATTATAAGGATTTTTTAAAGAGCACGAAAAGTTGTACCCAGTGTACAAATTTTAGCTCTTCTCATTCCGCCAGCTAAGAGATAAATGCTAAAATAAGTTACGAATCTCCTATCTTCTTACTCGCCTTGTATTAATAGATGTTTATAATAAAATACTAGAAAAATTATTTAACCTCTTACTCTCAAGTTGTCAGATCAATGTCACATCATTCTTAAATAATGAACTACTTAAATCAAGAAAAAATCACTATTATAAAATGGTTTTACCAGAGAAATAGTTATCGAAGAGTAGGGGACATGTTTGCAGCCTATTTTTCCAATAGGCCAATATCAAGTGTATCGACAATAGAACGGACGATAAAAAATTTGAAACTACAGGCACAGTAATCAATAGCGAAGACAATCGACGTGATTTTTTGCCAAACGATTTTTTTTATGGGGACATTTAAAAACTAAGCTACCAATAAAAATATGAAAATTTAGTCCAGCTAAGGAATGCTATTTCTGCTGAATGTGCCATAATATGGATGTACCAACTAGTCAACGTAAGAAAGGAGTTTTATAATCGTTTGGGTTATTGTCTGGCAGTTAATGGAGGAATATTTGAGCATTTGATTAAATCCTGATATTTTCGTTATAAATTGATTTCTAAATGTAGAAAAATTTGTTTTATTGTCTTGCGTAACTGTGAGTGCATGTGTTGGAATTAGCTGTAAACTAAAATGAAATGCGAGGATTCTTTTTGAAATTCCCATATAAAATTGTTCAGTTTTGGCAATGACATTATAAATTAATGATCTAAATTGTCACTGATAAATCGATATGGTGTTTTTATTGTTGATTTCTAGAGTACAGGGTGCATAATGAGATACTATGTTGCAGAAGTATTAAGCAGTTTACTCTTTACTGGATGGTTAAAAAATGCCCAAATTTTCATTTTGGGTGGAACTTACTGTGCTCTTCAATAAATCCTAATAGCATTTTTTCTAAAATAATTAGGGGAGCCAATATTTGACTACTTCAAAATTTACATATGATTCCCTATGTCCCGCTTGACGGAGCAACACCCGGTATGCTTATTTAGAACGGAAGTTTTTACGGCCTTGATCAACTAATCTTGGTTCTTGTACAGCGTCAAATTAAAATCGATTACCGACGTTTCGCCCTCGATTGCACAAGGCATCTTCAGGGTTCTGTAATCTGCAAGAATGGAACACTGAATTCAGTGTGGGCCTCAGGTGTACGGTTATGGAGATACAGGCCCAAACGGTTCTTTGCAAAATGGAGGCACTTTCGTTTGCCTTATTTGTAAGTATTTTGTGTTTTTATGTTAATTTCGTCATACTGCGCCTATCTGTGAAAAAAATATAATTCCTGCCGAATTATGTACTAGGAACAAGAGTAACTCGCTTTTTATTACCTATACTATAAGAACTTTAAGGGATTGTAACTCGTAGACCGAGTCGAAGACCAATGACATTGTGAAAAAAAATATGGAGCTGAACAATTACTTTGTTAAGCTTTCAAATATTCCGGAATTTGCCCAAATCTTTTGGCGTTAATATTTGGAAGCTTAAAAAAGTCAAAAATCAGGATCAAAACGTTGCGGAACAAATAAAGCGTCTTTTATTTTGCCGTCCTTATTTCCGCTACCTTCTCTTCCTTTAAATCTCGACTAAGGAAGATAACTATTATAAAAGTACCAAGATTAAAAATTAGGGTTTCTCAAATATTTTATTTAAAAACTTTACTCTGTAACCCAATGAAAAATAAAACTTGATTTCCAGGAATATTTTATCGCCCCACCACCATAAATCCGAGCGGTGTCGGGCTGAAACATAACTTCGTGTTTATTTTTCCGGGACAACTATTTAGTTTTACTTTCGCAGATTTCATTAAGTTTCGCTTCACAATAAACTTCCAACCTGGATTTCCTCCGATAGCGTCGAGTTGTCAAAATTCGTCTTTGTCCCGGTCCCTAATTTCCTTTTTACGGACTGAAACACATAATTTTGGACCTGGCGTCTTAAAGTTCGGTTGTAAAAACAAAATTCGCCAGTTCTCCTACAACTATAAACTATAATATAGTTGGGCCAAATTACCCGATGACGTATTCCGGTCGGCCGTTATCGCGAGGTTCTTCGTCTCCGCTTCTCTCAAGGACGAGTAGCTTCGACTAGTCGTCGCCATTTTATGTTAGCGCCCCCAACGACAACGGTATATTGTCTTTTTCGTCTCGTCGTTTTTATTTCTCTTCTTCTTCTTTTTTCTTATTCCGTGTCATGGCTCATCCGTTTTGTCGCTGACTAAAGCTTTTATATTATCTTGCTTAAGTCACTTTGGGGAAATTTACGAGCAAGTTGTGTAGAGAATTTTGGCTAGACTGAAAGTCTCAGATTTTTACGTCATCGATCCTCACATAATAGCTATACCCGGTGACACAAGATGTTGTTATCCCCCTTTTTTTGTTAAAAAAAAAAATGTATAGCAAGAACATAAATTGACATGTTTTGCATTATAAAAACAA
>JACEGR010006429.1:0-60849 GCA_014170235.1 Listronotus bonariensis | reverse complement strand
ACCTCTTAAAAATATCTTTGCAACGGTAATATAATATACAGGGCGTTTTATTTAAAAAACCTAACTTAAAAATAATAGTCGATGAAAAAAATATGGGTACGCCACTGACTTCTACGTAAAAATACCTGAAACTTTTCTATTCACATATTTTTTTATCTCTAATATCAAGCGAGTAGCCTGGCCAAATTGGCAAAATTTGAAAAACAGTCTCTATCTTTAAAATAAATTTACTGAGCCATGATTAAGTTTACCCACTTAATTTGTTTTAAAAATCAAAATTAAGATTGTTCAATCAGATTTGTTCTATCTCTTTTAGCTTTCGCTATACCCTACAAAGGCGCCACCATGTATCTAATAAAGTACCAACCGATAAATGAATTCGCCAAACCCAAAACAAAACATATTAAACAAATTTTGGCTTTTATTGTCTTTATTTAATTTATTCACCCAAAGTCTCGGGCAGTACTATCTCTGTCCGTTTTCAAGCGTAAAGTTTCACCACACAGTTACCCACAGTAACACTTGAAAACGGGCAGAAATAGTACTAGAAGAAACTTTGTGTAAATAAATTAAATAAAAACAATTAAAGTCCAAAATTATTTTAATATTACTACTAAATCATGGTACTACAAAACATATCTTTAATGCTTGTTAAATGAAATTTTTATAATGGTAATTTTAACACACATCGCTCAATAAGTCCGTAGGATAGCTAATAAAACAACAATATTTTGACATAATCTGAATTTATTCATCAATATAGTCTCCTTTTAAGGCGATACAGTCAGTCCAACGCTTCTCTAACTTTTCGATACCATGTTTGTAGAACGATTTATCTTTCCCTTCAAAATATGCCTCAGTTTCGGCGATGACCTCATCATTCGATCCAAATCTCTTTCCCTGGAGCATCCTTTTGAGATCCGAGAACAGCCAATAATCGCTGGGGGCCAAATCTGGCGAGTACGGTGGATGGGGCAACAATTCGAAGTGCAATTCATTCATTTTCACCATCGTTTTCATCGACTTGTGACACGGTGCATTGTCTTGATGAAAGAGAATTTTTTCTTCTTCATGTGCGGTCGTTTTGCGTCGATTTCAGCCTTCAATCGTTCCAATAAAGCCATGTAATATTCGCTGTTGATTATTTTACCTTTCTCAAGATAGTCTATGAACAATATACCATGACTATCCCAGAATACGGAGGCCATAACCTTGCCAGTAGAGGTTTGAGTCTTTGGGCGCTTTGGGCGGCTTTCACCGGCTAGTGTCCACTCAGCCGACTGCCGATTTGACTCAGGAGTGAAGTGGTGGATCCATGTTTCGTCCATTGTGACGTAGCGACGCAAAAAATCCTTTTATCACGGTTAAATAGGGCCAAACATGCCTCAGAATCATCGATTCGTTGTTGTTTTTGGTCCGGTGTTAGCAAACGCGGCACCCATTTCGAACAAAGCTTCCGCATACCCAAATGTTCATGCAAAATGGTAAACACACTGCCTTCTGATATCTTTACGGCCTCAGCAATCTCCTTCAATTTCAATTTGCGGTCGGATAAGACGATTTTGTGGACTTTTTGTATGTTTTCTTCAGTAACTGCCGAATTTGGGCGACCGGAACGTTCAGCATCATCGGTGTTCGTTCGACCACGTTTAAAGTCACCAAACCACTTCTCAACCATTTGCCTCGATGGAGCAGAGTCCGGATAACATTTGTCAAGCCACTGTTTAGTTTGCACCGTATTTTTTCCCATCAAAAAGCAATGCTTAATGAGCACACGAAATTCAGATTTTTCCATTTTTTCAATTTACAAGAGTTGATTCAATTGTTCACATTGTAACTTGGTAAATAATAGTTCGAATGTCATGAAATTTTGACAGGTATCGTTTGAAGGCTGGTACTTTCTAAAAATCATAAGGATTTTGTATTTGTGTCGCCATCTATATGTCATCCTACGGACTTATTGAGCGATGTTTTATACTTATACAGGATGTCTCTAAAAGTGCGGAAAAAAGGTACCACAGATTCCTGAGGATAATGGTAGGTTTATATCTGACAGTTGTTGCATGATATTAATGTCAGACAGACAATTCTGGCTAATGTAAATTGTCAAAATGTATGTCTTATGGAACTTTTTTATTTTTAACATCTCTCTTTGACATAAATATCATGCGATAAATGTCAGATGTAAACCTACGATAAAGATAATACGATCTAACCCAACTTACCTTACTCCAAAGTGGATGATTTCGGAGATATAGGGTGTCAAAAATTAATTCTGGTTTTATTTTTATGAATAATTTTAGTAATATTAGGTATATTGTCACGATATTTGACTAGAAGGGTTTTGGAAAGTGAGAAATAGGAATCTGCTATCAATTTAATTATTAACCTTAGGGGGCGCCACGTGCGGTCTCTTGAACATATTAAAAACAAAATAAATTTTTTGAACCACCCTGTATGTAACTTTTAAAGTAAAATTTTTATTTTTCAACATATTTCACATAATAAAGGTACACTAAATTAAAGTTGATTTAGGCAACCGTTTTTGAGATATCTGGATTTAAAAAAATCACCTTCTATACGGCCAGGACTAAGCTATACAGAATGTTTTAGAATAAAATTCTTATCTTTTACAGTAAAAATCTTGGGTGATTAAAAAAAAGTATTAATAAACCTATGTCTTAAAAGACTTATTTTTAAGATACAGGGTGGTAAAGTTTTTAAAAAATAAGCTTTGTTACCACTCTGTACCTTAAAAGTTAGGTCATTTGGGACAAAGGTTTATATAAACTTTTCTTTTTTAAATCACGTAAGGATTTATACTCTAAAATATAGGCATCTAATTCTAAAACACCCTGTATAACTTAGACCTCGCCATACAGAGAAAGTAATTTTTAAAATACGGGTATTTCAGAAACAGCTGCCAAAATCAACACTTACTAAGTATATCGTTTTATTGTAATATGTTGAAAAACATATATAAAAAGTTATTACGTTTTTAATTTGTGCAAGACACCGTACGTGGCGCCTTCTAAAGTAAACAATATAATTAATAAAAAATTCTTATTTTTACTTTCTAAAACTTCTTTTGGATAAAAGTTGTGAAAAAGACCTATTATTACCACATTTATTTATAAAAACTAAAACCAGAATACATTTTTGACACCATGTATTTCTAAACCATTTACTTTTTGACTAAGGTAAGTTGGGTTATATCGCCATATTTTAGCCTCAGGAATCTGCTGTAGCTTATTTTTCGCACCTTTTAGGGACGTTTCTATTTTTGATTAAATTTTGAATTCTTTGTGAATAATTATAATTAGACTAATTCATTTTGTACAAAAGTTATTTTAAAAATAGTTATTTTTGTACCAAAGGCGTAAAATAGCATTTTTACTCCCGCGGTTGAAAGTTGTTGCCCGAGTTCCGCGAGGGCAACAATCAGCTGTGGGCGTAAAAGTGCTTTACACCAGAGGTACAAACAATATTTTTGTAGGACTTAAATTAATATACAAGCATTCTCTGTAGTTATGAGAAAATTTCCTAGCTTTTAATGTTTCAAATGGTAATTAGTATACTTTTAACATATGTTTAAATAAATAAATTATTGTTTTACCAAAAAAAAGTGCACTATTTAATTTTATTATTCTTTTATAAATTTATAAATAAAGGGCGTTTTTGATACTTTTTGCCTTAGGGCGTAAAAGTGCTTTTTTACGCACTTATTTATAAATGCGGGCGTTTTTGTTACTTTTTGCCCTAGGGCGTAAAGGGCAACTTTACGCCCTCAAATGGGGGTGTAAAATTGTATTTTACGCGCGGTCGTACAAAAAAGTTATTTTAACCATGTAGTGTTTTTTATTTCCCGTAAGGATATGTTGTAATACCGGTTGTCAATTTTTACCTGATTATTTTTTGTATTTAAATTTACATAATAGTAACAATTAAAACAATTTAACGCCATGTTTACCAAAACACATATTATTTTTACGTATTACCTAAGCCAATATGTAAAAGGGTACCATAAATATAAATAATTTCATTTTGTATTTTGGAAAAAAATTAAAGCATTATATATTTTTTTTATTTTAAACGAAAAAAAAGCTTTTTACCATTACTGGAAACTAAATACTTTTATAAAGCAAATCGGGAATAATTTCTTTCGATAAAATGTTTTTTTTTAGTTTTTTTTAATCGAATCAAATATTTGTTTAAACATATGAAAAATGATCTTTTTCTCGTAAATGTTTTGATTAATTAATTATTGATACATCCTGGTAAATTGATATTTAGTGTCTATTTTTTAATAAAACGTTAAAAATAAATCATACCAAAAACCGTTAATATCACTTTTTTTTAAACTAAAATCTTTTATTTTGACTATATTTTTGTATCGGGTGACACAGGATTTTATTACTCCACATTTTTTTAGGTTTTTAAAGAACTCCGTTATTCGAATGTCGTAAAAGAATATTTAAAATATTGGAAATATTTTGAACTTTACCTCTTCATTTACATTAAACATTAAAATTAAAAAATGAAAGTAAATTATTAATGGAGATAAAAATGTCACCACCTGTGAAAGTAAATTATATCATTTTATTTAAAATTAAATTTTTGTTTAAAAGCGCAAACATTAAAACAAATTAAACCGACTTCAAATAATTATTGAAACCCCAAAAAAAAAAAAAGTATTTAGTTATTTATATTTAGTAGTTGAGCACATAATATATAATGTTGTTACCCGACTTTTTCTCATATTCTTTTTATTACTTTTAATTTTTTAGTGGCTTTTATTAATGTTTTTAAGGTTGGTTTATTTTTTTTTATAAATGTCTATCTCTTACTTTTTAGTTTATTATTATTACTATTAAATCGATAAATATACACTTAAAAACACTACTAATACCTCTTTTAGTTTGGTGAATTTTACCGAAAGGTTGTATCCATTCTGCATGCGCCCCTAATCTCTTCTTTTTAGCAGACTTCATTCTTTCATTTAAGCATATACCCTCTAGAGGCAGCTTTGCCGCACGTACAATGTACGGCAGAATGAAAAAAATATGTCTAGTACCTTTCTCGCTCGCGATCCTCATTTGGTTTTGTTATAAAGCTACCGTTGAAGAACACTTTTTCAAATAAAAAAGAATCTTTCAAATCAGTCCACAAACGCCGGAGAAATCGTGTAACATACACAAAAAAACATACAGGCGAACTGAGAACCTTCCCCTTTTTAAGTTGGTAAATGATTTATAGGCTGTGGTAATGCAAAAAAATATGCTTTCATTATAACGTAAAATAGGTATTTAAAGGTACTTCCATGGCTTCTGCTCTGAAGAATTGTCCAGTATAGTTCCTCCACTCACGGTTCCCAACAGAGAAACTCGTGGTTCCGCGCGTATGCATCTCTATACGGTCCAACTGGACAGGCCCCGAACTTCCCACTTTGTTCGTTCTTTTTCCCCAGAGTTTTTAGATTGTGGAACCTGCTGCCCGCGGAGGTTTTTCCTTCCCCCAAATCTTCAAGTATTTAAGTCCCGTGTCAACAAACGTCAACAAACTCCCTCTTACCTCGCTTAAGACACCCACGGAACGTTAGTATTTAGGCTTTTAGCCTTCGTGGTTTGTCCAAAGAAAAAAAATATTTAATGCTTTTTCCTAAAATCCAAGACAAAAATTCTGTAGGTACCAAAACTTGTAACACTTGTATGGTACAAGACATGCATGTAAAGGATACAAATAAATTACTTTTTATATTACTTCCATTCTTGCAATTTCTTTAGCATAGATTTTTCACATTTAGACCCTTTTCTGATCCCCTATACACATAAATAAGAACTCAAAAGGAATATCATTTCTAACGACCTTTTCCTTTATCAATAAGCCTCTATAAATTGTGCTTAACGCGACAATAGTCCTGAAACGTGACTGGAAAACGAAAATACTTTTTTTGTTTTGTTATTTTAAACCATATTATGGGCCTAAAATATATAAAAACTAATTTTTCCTTTTTTTTTATTTTGGGACTTGGGTAAGGAAAAGTTTTTAATACTGCGCTTAAATATCCCTCTGAGGCAAAAAAATAAAGTACGGTAAAGTATTTAAAATTTCGACGCACTCCAAGCAACAAAAAATAAAAAAGTCTACCTTCTTAAAAGAAAATATTTAAAAAAATTAAGTAAGTAAGCAAAGGCTTTATGCCTTTAAGATGGCCCCAATTAACTAAAGTATTTAAAAATTTACACTCCAAGAGGCCCTTGTTCTTCGGGACCTGAAACACTGTCCCGTCTAACCCCATAGTGTCTACGCCATTGCAAATCAACATAAAATATATTTTGTAAACAGAGTGCCCTTGGAAGTTCTTACTAACACATCTGAGCTGTATTTTTTCTTTGTGGGTATGGTGTAAAGAACTTTTTTCACTTTTTACCAAACAAAATTTTATTTTAAACTGTGGTAATAATTTTGTTGACGAATTTTTAAAATTACTTTTATCTATTTAAATATATCGCGTGATAATTCGCAATAGAAGAAGTGATAATTGAAAAGATTTTTCGTATACCAAGGAGGTTTCTTTTTAATAAGGTTAAAGAACATTTATTACTAGATACACTTTGCACCTCTTAAAATAACAGACGTTTTTTGGCCTCCTTATGGTTATCGTTATCGGCAGCAGATTAAGACAGAGATTTTGCAGCCTCTTTTAAGAAATTTATCTGCGCTTTCGACACATAACCTTATTTTTGCCTGTGGTTCACCGATTTTAAAGTTAACGAAAAATCAGTATTTACTTTTATTCTTCATAAGATATAAATTGATATTTAAATATATGCAAACACTTCTGTTGATTTCGTTCTTTTAAAATAGATGCAAACAATACAGTATAAGCAAAACACAAAAAGTAAGGTAAGGTTTGGTAGTAGAATAAAATTTTCTGTAAATATCAAAGTGGCGATATATAGTGTTTTAAGAGTGATGAAAGGATTTAATTAAATTGAAAAAATATCAGGTCCGTATTTAAAAAAATTAAGTTGATAATGGTCGCCAGAAGCCGAAACGTCAGATTCAATATTTAATCAGACTGAATTATAGAGCATAAAAAGTGGCCATGAAAACGTGTTTTTCATTTTGAGTTATCTCAACAAATATAGCCAGGAAACAATAGAAACCAAAATTGAAAATTCCTGTTTTTTCGAATATCTTCGGAAGTACTCGGAATTTTTAAAACGCAAAAGGGCATTTTATTGAGCATCAAATTGCGCAACTTTGCCTCCATTTAACCGATCCTGTATCTCTTACGGTTTCCGAAATCCCAATGATGAGCGTCGAATTCGAGCCACCCTGTACAATCTTCAATATTACATTGTTATATTTTATTAAAGATTAAAATGAACGTATTTATTAAATTTATTGCAATCTTTCTTAAGTTTGAACAATCCATCAATTTATTTCAATTCAATTATTATTTTTTAATAAATCTATCTCACTGTTGTACTAAAAGTATACATTGAGATTGTACGCTTTAAAATTAGACCCCTCAAATATAATATAAAATATAAGTCCATTTATGTACTTACATATAAACCACTTCCGCGGAAAATTCAAGATTTATAAATCCGAACGGTACAGAGTTATATTAGATCAAATAACTCTGGGCTAAATCCAGCCCGTATGGAGAAATACAAGAAATATCTGAGGCTTTCGAATCGTAAAGCTGTCTGATCTGGATAAGGCTAACAAAAAGAGTATTATATAATATTTTATATACAGAGTATCCTCGGATGGCATCTTCATAATTATTTAAAAGGACATGTACGTTGGAAACAAAAGTTTTCTACAGGACCTTCAAAAACATTTACAACATGTATTTTACCTTAAACAACTTTTATTTTGTATTTTTAAGTAACATGGTTTTTAAATTTATTTTCATTGTCTGAATCTAAAATTTTAGGAACATAATTAATAATACTTATATTGATGTCACCAATGCTGTTATTGGGTGGTACTGGAGAAATTTTGGATTATTTATATTAATTACACAACGTTTCGGGCAGCCCAAGTGTTAAAACTTGAAAACGGACAGAGATAGGACTGTCTGAAACGTTATATGAATAGTTAAAAATAAAGACAATGAAAATCAGGAGTTTCCTTAGAATAACTTATCAAAAATTTATGCTGTTATTTTTTTTATCTTTGGACAATCCACGAAGGCTAAAAGCTCAAATACTAACGTACCGTGGGTGTCTTAAGCGAGGTTAAAGGAAGTTTCTTGACACGGGACTTAAATAGTTGAAGATTTGCGGGGAAGGAAAGACCTCCGCGGGCAGTAGGTTCAACATTCCAGAAACTCTGGAGATAAAAGAATGAATAAAGTGGGAAGTTCGTAGCCTGTCCAGTTGGACCGTATAGGGATGCATGCGTGCGGCTCCACGAGTTGACATATTGGGAACCGTGAGTGAAGGCATTATACTAGACAATTCTTTAGAGCAGAATCCATAAAAGTATTTATAAAAAGCAATAAATCCCCCACAGCCCGACGATTGGCAAAAGAGCGAAGCCTTTCTGTAAGTAAAGGACCATTAATGAGGCAAACGGCTGTTCTTTAAATGAACTCAAGAATGCTAATGATTGTGGGGGACGCCATGCTCTGGATATGGAAATAATATTCCAAGGGAGGCCGGATTTGAGACACATACTAGAGGTATAAATTAGAAGGGGAAAAATACTTTTGGGCTCGAAAGAGAAATCCAAGCTTTTTGAAGTTGCCGTGGCTATAGATACAATGTGTTTATGCCATAAGGTTATTTTTAAATGATGTTGAAAAGTAATAATATTTTAAAGCATGTCACAAGAGCTATAAACGGTTTTATATAGAAAAACAAATAATAGGTCCATTGTTACCTTTTAACCACCTTTTATTTATAAGGTGTATACAATAGGCATGATGACGGTTTTGAAAAAATTGTTCTCATGAGGTTCAGAAGTATGTGCAATTTACAGAGGGAAATATAATATTTGAAAATAAAGTTTGGTGGGAAAAATACCGATTTAAATTTAAAGTTTTAAATATACGCTAAAACGTATAATTTAATCATGGCGCCGCTGTTTTTATATTTGTGACGTCACCAAACAGGGGTGCGTTTTCTTTCGCGCAAGCTGTTAATTAGCATGGCAAAGCGGCAAGACTGCCTTTAGAAGGGATAAGCTCTAAGGACTGCCCTAAGGAGAAAAACCAAAGAAAATTCATTTTTATTTGTTTGGTTGTTAGCAGTGTCTTGCTATGTACACAAAATCGTTAATATTTTTAAATTATATCCGACTTTTCTTTACCTCTTTACAATATATGATCCAGTTAAAAAAGTTACCTTATCTGACGTTTTAAAATAAACGCACCCCAGAAAATTAAAGGCGCATAGCACAATCCAGGAACATACCACTTTAATTTCCCAACCTAATACTTTTTATTTGTGTTTATTATTTTCGTGCCCCTTTCATAACAGATATTTTTTTTTGTTTTCTTGCAAAAGTAGTTGTATTGTTTATTTTATTTAGAGACAATTTTATTTTAAACAAGATACTGTTAAGTGTATAAGTCGTGTGCGTTTGCGATTTTGATCGCATTTTATATACTCGTGACGTCACTCGCTCTGATTAGTGTTTTCGGATTTATGACGGGCCTTTAATTTTATAGATTTGTCTATAAGAAATTAATTTTAATTATATTGTTTAAATAAACCGGTTTTGTATGATCCATAAATGTTACTTCATCTAATAAATACAAAATATAAGTCATTTTTGAATGTTGTCATTATGCCTATTACGCCTTAGAATACAATTAAGGAGAGAAAATATTTTCAATTTTTTGTCTAATAATAAAACATGTTGAGTGTGGCAGACCAAAACATAAACCAAGTTTAAACAGCCTAAAAATTCAACATTTAAGCAAAGTGTCAAATAAAAAGCTTTTCTAATTGGAATGAGCATCCATCCAAGATTTAAAATTTAACATAATGCATTTTGATTTTGGTATTACAAATTTTTAATTTACATTTAACACCTTTTTTGCAAGCAATTTACCTGGTTTAAACATTATGTGATATATTTAATTTTAAATATTTTAAATTTTTGTGACATTTTTTTTAAATTCCGCTTCTAAACTTGTGGTAAAAAAGATGTAAAAGTTATTTTTTAATTACATACGGTAAAGTATTTAAATAAAGATTACTATCAAAAACTAAAATTACGCTTTTCTACTTAAAATTTCAGATGTGGGATCCTAATTCGAATAAAAACCTTGTCTATTTGAATTTTTTCTATATCATTTCAATTTAAAGCAGATCTAGCTGTACAAGACAGAACACGTTTTTCAACATCATCGTGTTTTTTTAAGAAGCATTTGTCATACACTTTTGCGAAAATTAAATTTTGTTGTCTATCTGTGCTATTGTAAAGTCCATCCGTGGACATACTGTATCTATAAAGAAAAATAGTACAGTGTTTATCATAATAGGCTACCCATTTTAATTTTTAATTTTTTTTCAGTTTACCAAACAAACTTTTTATCATAATAAATTACAGATAACTCTTCGGGATTTATGATAGGTCATAAATATTTGACTAATTTTATTCTAAATTTTAAAAATCACGTCTTCTAAATTACCTCCACCAATTTCAACACATTTTTTAATATTAGATTGAAAGTGGTTTAATACACGGCATGGGCACCCGATTTTTTCTATGGGGATATTTAAAAGCAAGTGTTTGCGAGTCGTCCAGGCAAAAATCCAGGAACTCAAAGTCAAAGTTCGTGAAAAAGTTGAAGGAATAAACCAAGGTATGCTACGCCGTGTTATGAACCACTTTTTATCTAATATTGAAAAATGTGTTGAAGTTGGTATAAGTCATTTAGAAGACGGGACGTTTAAAAGTTAGAATTAAATTAGCCAAATATACTGTGTAAAGCTTTCGCGGCCATCTTCTGCGAAACTTATGATTTTTGGGCTATTTGGACGTCGGCTTAGATTTTTTCTTCACCAGCACGAGTGGTTGGCATCCTCAGAAGGTTCCTAGTAGACTACTGGCGTACTACTGTCGTACGTTGTCGTACAGTAAATTAACCAAAAATTTATAAGTTATTATAAATCTCAAGGAGTTAGCTGTAATTTAGTATAATAAAAAGTTTGTTGGGTAAAGTAAAAAAATAATTTAAATATTAAAATGGGCAGCCTAACATGGGGAACCCTGTATAATATAGGATGAGCACGAAAGGTTACCTATTTCCCACGGGTAAATTATAGAAGAAAAAAAAGGTTGTACATTATTAATAAAGCTTTTTAAAGTATTAATAACACCGACTTAGTGAGGTGGTATGATACACACCACTTTGGTGTGTATCATACCAAAGTGGTGTATATCATTCTAGACAAAGTGCAGTATTCCTTCCTTTTAACGAAATTACAATTTATTTATTTTTGCCAAGTGTGTCATTGGTGGCCATATAATAAAACCATAGTTTATTATGGGACGAGCACCGAATGCTACTGATCTTTCACGAGTATGACTTTTGCTGCACGAGGCGAGTGCTGTAAGTCATAGGAGAGGGAAATGAGTTTTCCGTGCGAGTTGCATACTATACCTTTTCTACTACACAACTTTCTTGTGAATTTATATATTTTAATTATCAATACAAACAATAAAATAAATGTTCTTGATTTGTGACAGAATATTTATCAGCCATTGCACATGCGATATTATAGCCCAATGCAAATTTTATATGGAATGTGATTGATGTTATTATTAGTTGATTTAACGTACCTATTAGATATTTTTATACTCATAATGTGGGACAAAAAATATTAACCTTGGCTGGGGAGTCATATTTAAAAATTGTCGAAAATGTATACAAATTATCCTATTTATGCACATTTTAATATTATGGGGCCCGTAAATTCTTCTTGTACCTCTACCTCGACAAGGCTCTCTGCGGCCCTGGTCGTGGGTAATGGATATGGGTAATGCGCGTAGGTAATAGCCGTGGGTAATAAGCGATATTACATGTTTAAAATTCCATTAATAATGTGTAAATTTTCAAACAGCCGTAAAAATTATAATTTTATACAGTTGTGATGTAAAATTAATAAAAATAATATTTTTGAAAATACTTATTCTAACAACTTAAATTTTTACTACAAGACATGCTTTTAACTGTAATTTATCATAATCCAGCTTGGGTTGCTTTGTTTATTAATATTTAAATATAAATTTATTACTTTAATTTAAAAATAAACCAATATTTTCCATAGCGATTTATTTTTAAATGTTCTTAAATGTAAATCATTTAAATTTTAGTTTACATATGTGTAGATTTACTTTTTACTTATTTACCCTTTGATGTTTTCAAGCCAATCATTACGTACGATTACCCAAATAAATTTTAAATAGGTTTAAATGACATAAAATAGATTAGTTTGACTTATAACAAAAAATAAAAGAGTTGAAAAGAATATCTGGAAGCTGTTCGGAATAAAGAATGAAAGCCATATATCTGTGATAAAGCCCAGGAGGTAAATGAGCAAGCGATTTAGATCTTGGTGAGAAATGTAAAAAGTAACCTCGTTGCTAAAAATGAATTATTATGTAAGAGCAAAACTTATGTATGTGTGACACGAAAATAAAACGAGTTTTTTTTGTTTAGAATGTGCAACATTTGGTGTTAAAGCACAGATTACTTAACAGTCGCACCTGGTGCACGGGAATCAGTTACTGACCCTAAACTTTTAGATTTAAAAATACACATTTAGAACTGTTTAATTTGCTTATAACATGACGTTAGCAAAGTATTTTTCAAAATAATAGTTATTTATTAGATAAGTGAGTTATATTACATATAAGTCACGCAAGAAAAGTTTAACTCTCGAGCCCGAAGCCCGAGAGAGGTAATTTTCTTAAATGACTTATATGTAATAACTCACGTGTCTAATACAAAATTTTATCCAACACTTTCGTATAAATCGTTTTTAATATCGAAAATAATTTGAAAACGTCATCCATTATTTGTTACTTGTCATTGTCAACACCAGCAACAAAATTTTGTATTTTTGGAAAACAAGCTTGTTTGGTTGTAATGCATTTTCTTGGTAACTACGGGTTTGTCTATAATTTACTAGTGAGCTAAAGGGTACTTTAGCTCACTAGTGACTTATAGTACACTTTATATCCTCAAAATCTGATCAATTATGTAGATATTATATGTAAGTGTTGGATAAAGTTGTTTTTGTTTTGTCCAGCTTTATGACATAAAAATTTAAAACAATACACTCAAAATAAATCCATACTAGGTTTGCTTCAGCAGGCTGTCAGAAATGCTAGTCACGTCAAATTTTTCGTTCCAGCAGCGCCATGTTTTCAACATTATACAATTGTTCCAGCAAAAGTTTTAAGATATTGGAAACATGTAAACTGTTTGAAAAGTTTTTAAACTTTCCTTAAACATTACTGACAATTTTTAACATAACTCTTCTTGTATTGACGTATAAGCAGTAGACACGCCTTGTTTATTTTTTCGTTCCAGCAGAAAACTGTTGCCAACATTTCTGACTAATGTTTGTAACAATTTCTGCGTTTTACGATTGTTGCTAACATGTTTCCAACATTCTGCTGGAACAAACCTAATATGAATAAACTAAAGACGGCATTAATACGTTTAATAAATGTGGTAAAGCATACAGTTGCCGATGCGAAACTTCGAGATGGTCGATGGTGTTTTTTTATTCTTATTTGCAATTTAAGTTAAGGAGCAGCAGTGTTGCAATTTGTTTAATTAGCTGATTAAAATGGGTATCTAGATTAAAAGTGTCGAAAATATTAATCATATTTATAGAAACATACGATTTTGGGTTTGTGTCTCGGCTAGAAGCAAAAGCACTTTTGAAAACAAGGCAAATAATTTCAAAAAATATTAGACATCATAGTCTAAAAACCTAAAATAAAACAGAGTAGTTACCAGCTAACGTTTTGCGTACTTTTATATAAAGTGACAAAAATATTTTCACTTAAACTGCAGGCATATCAAAGCCGACTTTGCACCTTTTGCTTCATGGTAGAATTTTTAGCGGAATCCATGATAAGAACCACTAAATCACTGAGCACATATTTTAGACTAATTATTTCTGTATTTTTTATTGTATTTATACAATAAATCAGAAAAAATATTCCAAAAATACAATATTAACTCCAACAACAACAAGACTTGACTATGAATTGTCATAGTCTCTTATACTAGTTTAAAATTATGACGATGAGGGCTTTTTAACAACGTTGCAAGCCTAATTTTAAAAGCTAATATATGTTTATATAATTTTTACATCGTTTTTTAAAAATGTATCGAGAAGTGGGCACTTAATGACCCTAAAAACACATTGGAACAAAAAGTCTTAATAAAACTACTATAAAATTAACTATTCCTACTGAATATGCAGCATTAAACATAGGTTTTAGTTTATTGATATAAAAAATTCCAAATTATATGGTTAAACGCTGACACTCCACACCTTAGTCAAAAAAAGCAGGGGATTCAGCGACTGACCCCAGGTTCTTAGGGTACACAAACATCCCAGGTGCGACTGTTAACAAATCTTACTTTATTTTATTTTTTAAACCTGTTTTTTACAAGTGTAATTAAAATGAATATTGAAAATTGTAAGGCGTTAAAGTTTGTATCAATCAATTAAATTTTAGTGTGTTAAACACTAGCAGGTTGGGTTTAGGCAAAGGAGGTATGTATCTAATCCCTCAATGATACAAAAAATCTAATGTCCCGTTTTCCGTAAACGTCTAAGGTACCATCATCCGTGATACACCCTGTATATTCTCCTAATAACCTATACCATTTCCGATGTTAATTAATTTAAATTTAAACTAGGTTTTCCAATATGCAAAAATTTAACAAATACTTTATAAAGATTTATTTAATATATCGTCCCTCAGTGACCGCCTAAAAAACAGAACTTGCGATGACAAAAAACGGCGGTTGAGGATATAGATCTTCCTTAGTAAAATGACCTCCCACATTGCCACATATTTTTCGCTAAGGGTCCCTACTATTTGCTTTTTGGCTGCCTATTCCAGCGGAATATATTCGGAAAGAAAATTGCTTTTTGTGACAATAAATATATGGTGCTTTGTTAAGTCAATGGCGTACTTATAATGCGGTACAAATTTGAATAAAGCTTAACAATGCAAAAAATAAACATCAAGTATCTCATTTTTAATAAATGTAATATATCCATTTTTTGTGAATACAGCTTTAAGAGTTTTTTTTATTAATATTTGCTTTATTTTTTTGTTCTTGATGTAAGCCTTTATACTCTAGATTATTTTTATAAGTTCAATTATTTTTTGTATATTGATACACATACACGTCGTGCCAGCTAAGTACGTTCTTTACTTTAAAGTGTGTTGAACACTAACGGGTCGAGATTGGACAAAAATGCCTGCATGTAAAGATTCCGGATAGAGGGACACAAAAAAGGTATAATTTGTGAGGATTGCTCTGAGCTGAGCGAGATATTTTTGATCAAGTTGTTTAGTGCAACCTAAAGATACCTTTAAGCTGAAATAGGAGAATAAGCTCTGACCCAAGTACCAGAGACCACTATTACTAGTGGCTCCTCTGGAAAACAAACCAAAAAAAACTACTATATAACGCGACGGGTATTGAATTACATTGGTCACATAAGAGCTTTGTTTGCACCAGACAAGGTTACTTGGTTAATCACAAAGTGATGTTGGATGTGTTCGTCCAAGCAACGTAAACTCCAGGAAAGTCGGTTTGATGAGTCGCAGCCAGAGTTTCTTTATGAGAAGGGGTTTAGACATAAGCAAGACCGGGGATAGCTTCTGTCAGGGACGTGAGGGTGTGAGAATTACGATTTCGGTTGGCAGTTCTGTTCAAAGTTGGTAGCTTTATCAGCTGATGACAGAGTCGTGCCTTGTCGAAGCTTTGTTTGGTAAAAACTGTGGAAATTTGCCATTTTCATTTTGGTTGTATCTTTTGCAAGGATTTCCAGTTGTTAATGTTTTTGGTTAGTTTAGAGACTTCACATATTATTGGTTCGGACTCGTTTTATTTTAGAGATTTTGATAGTGTTTAGTCGAATAGTTTTCAGTTATTCGTGTTTTTATATACATATGATACAGATGAGTGTCCGCTAATTAATGGTACACAGAAAAACCACAGATTTCTTATGCGAAAATACTCATTTAGGATTTAAAAAACACACCTATATCCAAAAGTTAATGATAAGGAAGATACGGGGTGTTAAAGGGATATAAATATTGTGTATTCATGTATTTTGATAATTTCTGATATGTTTTAAACATTTAAATATTTTTAAGCTATCAGCTATTTATATCTGAGCAGTTGTAATCAGAGCTAATACGACGTTATTGAAGGTACATACTTTCGGGTGCATTGAACAACTAAAACGTGAATACCTTAAAAACGGTTGTCAAGACCGATTCTTACTAAGTATACCTTTTTTGTGCAGAAAGCATAGAGAAGCTTACTAGTTTACATACATACAGAGTAGTAACAAAAGGTTGCGTAGTTTTAGAGAATTTTAAATAGAGTACCCATCGGCCTCTAGTCTACACACAAAAATTAATATTCGATCTGAAAAGCTAATGTTTGAAAACCCCGAGATACCGTTTTAAAAAATTAAGATATTTAAAAAGGGGGAACAATTATCGAAATAAATTTACTTTTTCTTTTTACTATGACACCCCACGTATCTTACTTATTATAAACTTTTGGATATTAGGTATGTGTAGTTAAATCTTAATATTTTGGCATAAGGAATCTGTGTTTTTTTGTGTACCATTCATTAGCGGACACCTTGTATACAAAGTTTTTAAAATGGTTTTTGACTTACGGGACCATGGAAAATGTTTTGCTCTGCCAGGTACCTCATTGTCCTGTTGTCGCTTTGATAATTTTTAATTTTCAATATTTAAACCATATTTGTGTTTTTGTTTTAAGTTATGCCTATTAAAATAATCCAATAAATTTTGTTTACAACATACAGTTCTTTTTTGTTTTCTCCTTAATTCTACGCCACTGATCTGCCTTAAATCAAACATGGCCGAAAATGGCCCGACTTGACGTCACAGCCGCGCTAGCCAATTTGGCGAATGTCGTGACCTTATCTCATCAATCGACTTTGCCGGTATTCACGGTCAGTTGTGGAACAAGCCATTCCGGCTTCAGGACTCGCGCGTCATGGGTTTGCACGCCGTGCACTCAATAGTCTATTTACTTAGAACCCCTAGCTATAAAAGCGATCCTTGAGAAAGCTTGTTAAAGCTTATGTAAGTGTGCAACCACTAGACTCCACTTAAAGTACCTTTAATTAAAACGTATTATATACTATAACTACAACTGCCACATCATTTATAAATGATTTATTGTATGGTCTCATATGGTTTTCAGTTTCATTAAAAAACTCAAACGCAAATATCTCGAAAGCGATTTTTACAAACTATACTAACCAACGAATTTTACTAAATTCAGTATTTTTAAATGAATCCACGTTTCTGGGTGGTCCGGCAGCAGGGATATGCAATTACGAGAATTGTATTTTTGATTTCTCAAAAACCATCAAAACACAAAAAAACATAAGATAAAACAGTTGTATTTTTACTTTCCTCATTTAAATAAAATACCAAAATTACTTTTACTTTATATAAACATAAATATATTCTAAATGTCTTAGTTTTTAAACAAAATGGTATTAAAATTTTTAAAAAATCTTTTTATTTTAATAACTTTTATACCAATTATATTATTTTTGGCCTACAAGAAAAAAAATTACCAGTGTCGTCCATAAAAGGGTTAAGGTAAATATTTTTTAATAAAAAATAGGTATGTACGTTAATGCATTTTTCTTAAATAATTTTTTTTTTTTTATTTAGTTTTGAACAAATTTGATCTTTTAATTTTTTTTATTCAATGGTCATGGTCATTTTAAATTAAAAATATTAAATTTTACAGTAAAAATACCCTTTGGTATTTATTCTTTACTTAGATAAGGACCATTTTTGTTTCTAATTATTTTCGCCAAAATCGTGCATCCAATAATAAAAATCAAGAGGTCAATTTTGTTGAAACCTCTCATGGACGACACTGCAAATTTTTTTACTTTTATGTCAAAATATGTCTTCTGGTGCATTAAAGGCGTCTCCTAAAATTTTTAAAAATTTCTGAATCGGAATAAACGTTATTAAAAAAAAACAAACATTTTGTAAATTTTTTAACACCATGTAGTTCAAAAACTAAGATGTTTAGAACATATATTCATATAAAGTTTTTTTTATTTTTAATTGTAGAATTGGTCCTTAAAGTTTGTTGAATAAGTCGGATAAGTAGTAAACTACCTTGTGTGCTAGTAAGTAGAATTAAATATTTTTTAGGTGCCGCTTAAGACGCACCTGAACCTAATAAATTAAATTAAATTCAGGATAAGTTAACCTTTAATGCTTAAAATACCACTACCAGTGGCGCAACTAGCTGCTGGTTTTTGGGAGGACTTAAACCCCAGTTTATAGAGTATATTTGCTAAAAACACTAATATATTGTGAACACCTAGTATAAAAAGTATACATTTTGGGAATTTTGCTAAATAAAGATATACGTGAGGTGTCAAGGTTTTAAAAGTATAAATTAAACAATTTTCTAGGTTACTCCTATAATAATAAAATAAAAACATTAAAGAAACTAGGTTGCGTAGAAATGCAAAACAAACACTGGAAAATTTATTATTTAAAGAGGAGAAAAAGAAATTAAATATTAGATAAAATAAGAAGTGGGTAGTAAAAGTGTAGTCAAGTATAAAGTTAAAGTTGTAGTTAAGCCCCCGTAAGGGCTACCCCTAGTGGGGGTATGCCCGTACAAAATTACGAAGTTAAATTAGTTCCCGTAGTTTAGTTAAAAATGCCATAATAGTTTTATTGTCCACCGGTCCCCACATTTGCCCAAGTGACGTAAACCATATATGTAATTCCAAAATTTTATACGTCACAATATTTTATTTAAATGCTTAATAATTTTGATGGGGCTAATCGTCTTCTGGGTGGTTTAACCTAAAAATAAGAAAATAGTTAGTCTTCAACTAGTGTTAAGCGTTTAAGTGCTTGCCATCATGGATTTCGTTAAAGACAGTTTTGGTTTATCTGTAGTTTAAGTCTAAATAATGAAAAACTTACGCTTTATAGCTAAATAAAAAGTTTCTTGTAACACTGACTATTATCCTGCTGTGTGTTATTTAGGTTGTCAGACAATGATGCCTAATATTTTTAGTGAAATTTAATTACTAATCAGGTAATTTATGTAAATATTCTTCGTCAAATTGAATCTAGATAACCATTTTTATCAGCTGTTTTTTTATTCTTTGGACAAACCACGAAGGCTTAAAGCCTAAATACTAACGTACCGTGGCTGTCTTAAGTGTGGTAACAGGGAGTTTGTTGACACGGGACTTAAATACTTGAAGATTTGGGGGAAGGAAAGACCTCCGCGGGCAGCAGGTTCCACAATCTAGAAACTCTAGGGATAAAAGAACGAACAAAGTGAGAAGTTCGGGGCCTGTCCAGTTGGACCGTATAGAGATGCATACGCGCGGAACCACGAGTTTCTCTGTTGGGAACCGTGACTGGAGGAACTATACTGGACAATTCTTCAGAGCAGAAGCCATGGAAGTACCTATAAAAGCGATAAATCCCCCATAGCCCAACGGTGGGCAAGAGAGGGAAGCTTTTCTGTAAGAGAAGGGTCAATAATGAGACGAATAGCTCTTCTTTAAATAGAATCAAGAATGCTTAGGGTTGTGGAGGACGCCATGCCCCAGATATGGGAACAATATTCCAAGGGAGGTCGGATTTGGGACACATATAAAGTGTATAAATTAGAAGCGGAAAAATACTTTTGGTCGAAAAAGAAATCCAAGCTTTTTTGAAGCTGCCGTGGCTATAGATACAATGAGTTTATGCCAGTTAAGGTTACTTTCAAATGTGACGCCCACAAGATTGATGGCGTCTTTGCTCTCTAAAACTTGGCCGCTCATAAGTAAAGGATGAGTATTTGGTAACTCTTTTCACGACAAGGAACATGATTGTGTTTTGGATGCATTAAAGTGGACGAGATTTTTGGCGCCCCAATCCAATATTAAATTAAGATCCTGCGAAAGAGATATCTGCATTGCTCTGCGTTTGTTTTCCAAGTCTGGTTTAGTGATGGGTTTAGGAACCTGAAAACTGGAGTGAAGGGTACTATCGTCGGCGACCGAATTGCAACACTGTGCCCCTTAATTTGAATTCCCAATAGCTTAAAAGCTATTTTGAATGTCACATTCTGACTTAGAAGTGTCTCAGAAATCCATAAATGACAAAATATTCTATTTATAAATTTTAAATTGAAGCCATTTCCGGTTATACCGGAAGTGTTTAGACAGTAAAAAATATGTGAAAACTCTCCCCTGTTTAGGTACACAATTTTTCTATACCAAGGCTCATTTTAATATGTCAAATATTCTAGTATTTATGGCTTGTCTAATAAATTCGTAAATAAACTTTTTCTTTTTTCTTTTTTTTTTTTAAAGAGAAAAGACCCTGTATGTGCTTAAACAGAAAAGCTAGAACTAGACAAAATATGAAACAAAGACCGTCAAGAGTTTTACTTCCCATTAAAATTATATTTTGTGGTCGGATTCGATCATCGTATCCGTGAAATTTATTGCATACAATCTGTCTGGTGCACGGACAGCGCTCATACTAAAAATATAATAAATTTCAAACTAGTTTTATTACTTCGTACATTGATTTCAGTGCAAAAAATAAAACACAGCATATAATCTATGCCGTATAATATATTGCTGGATCATATTTTTGCAAAAAAAATAGTAGATTGAAACCTACTGTAAAAGGTAGGGGTGTCCGGTAAGCATTTAAACATTCCACTATAGGATTCGGCACCCGTCTTACTCCTGATTGGTCAACGTCGATTTAACACGCCACGAAGTGGAAGTCTTTTCTTCGTAAATACGAAGCCACCGAGTTACCTCCTCTTCTTTTTTGAACTTAGCCCGATAAAGAAAATTATCAACTTTAATTAACTCCTCCATTCTAAAGTAGGTAATACAATAATTAATAATAAATTTTAATTAATAGCTGAATATAAGCTCTAAATATTGCTATATTTGTTTACATAGAAAAGCTAAATTAGGAATGAAAAGAATTAAAAACAAAATGCATCATACGCAGTATTCCAACAATCAACTCTAAATTTCAGCACCGCTTGCACATTGTACTACGGCTTTCGGCACCGCGCATTTCGATAAATGTGGCGCCATAATGAACTTGACCAATCAGGAGTAAGACGGGTTCCGAATCCTATAGTGGAATGTTTAAATGCGTCCGGTAAGTATGTGTCTAAAGTTTAGGAGCGTGTAGAAGACGTCAAAATAACACTAGTCTTTTATATAAAGCTTCTAGGTTGCCCTATAACGGAAATATAGGGCTTAGAAAAGGGGCCCCGAGGGGTCTAACATCACCCAACTTCTGTTTGGGATGCTGAAATTCCACCCTTTAATTCACTTCAATATAAGAATATCATGTTTTTATTTATGTTTATTGTTGTAAAGCTACAGAGTAAATTATTAAACGTTTTTATTATTATTATTATTATTAATTACTTTTTATTCGGTAACTTTTAAGTGAACTTGTATCTTTCAATCAAATTTTGATATGTTGTATAAGCAATTAAGACTCACAAATTCTTGCTATTAACTGTATTTTACGGCATCTAGGAAGACAGGAACGGACTTACCACTACACTTGTGGAACCAAGATTTTGACATGTGACTTTTTTGCTCTAAAACCTAATTTTTAGGAAGACTGGACCTTTTATAAAAAAAGGTATACCACATTTATTTCTAAAAAAATTGAACCGTTTTCGAGAAAATTCACTTTTTTGTAGCAACTTCACAAGGTTTGTTACTACTGATACCTTTGTTCATTACAATAATATTAAAAATATTAGGTATTGATATTTTTATAATGTAGGTATCTGTATTAAAAACCTTGCAAAGTTGCTACAAAAAAGTGATTTTTCTTGAAGACGGTTGATTTTTCGAAATAAATGTGAAGTACTTTTTCTTTATAGAAAGGTAGAATCTATCTAAAAAAATTAGGTTTTATGGCAAAAAGTCACCTGGCAAAATTGCCTCACGAGTGTCGTAGCAAGTCCGTTTCTGTCTTCCTAGATGCCGTCAAATACAGTTTATAGCAAGAATTTGTGGGTCTTTATTGCTAATACGACATACTAAAATTTGAATAAAATATACAGGTCTACTAAAAAGTTACGGAATAAATATAATTTCGGGGGCTCCTTTCTAAGCCCCATATCACCGTTATTGGGCAACTTAAAAACTTATTTTATATGTTAGACTAGTGTTATTTTCACGTCTCCTACACGTTTCTAAATTTTAGACATATACTTACCGGACACCCTGTATAACAAAAAAGAAAAGAAAAATAATCAAAATTTATATAAAAAATTTTTAAAACCAGGTATTTGGTTTTTATTTTTATCTTCTTAAAAAACAAATAATTTTAAATAACTTTTTTGTTTAAAATAGTGTTTTTTTGTATTATTTTGACTTAATATCAAAAAAGTACCTTTATTATCAATAAAAAATTTTAGTATCAAAGTATGCATTTCCATAGGACTTGTAGTTTTTCCGACCTCGGATGGCCCGCAAATTATTTTCTTTTTTTTTTTTTTTGTTATCTGCTACTATTTTTTAATTTAATTTTTTTCCCGTACTTTTTTAATGTTAACAAAACTTACTCTACACCATAGCACCCTCTTAAAATATTGCCAAACTTCAAAATACTTTTATCATTTAGGTGTAGTCAAACAATTTAAAGTAAATTAACTAATTTTAATTGTTTCAGAAAGCCAATGCGAAATGATCAACATCGGATTTAATTAATGAATTTCTTGCAATTAATTCCGCCCGCCAAATGTTCCATGAGTGGAAATCTCAAAGAGGCTTTCGCCGGATTTTGAATTATCTGTGTACAGATAGATATGTGTTTCATTTGGAAAGGCATCGTGTCCTGAGTTTGCATCAGGTATTGCTTATGGTAAGTTTCATGTATTGGCACAAATTATCAGAATATACAGATGCGAAAGTGCGGCAAATTACGCTTACTTGTTTCTATGACCTTGAGAAAGAATAAATGGAACATCTGCACAATGTATGGATCGTAATATTTTAAATTTGCAAAGGTTAAACCGCACCAAGGCGCTAAGGAGAGAAAGACTTTTATAATAACTAATTATGCAGCTTTTTTATGTGTGAAAAACGGAATAAAAGAATAATACACTAATTGGGAATTTACAAACTAAAAATTTTACCCATTCTTTGAACGGTTAAATATTGTTAGTAGATGTCACGTTTAGATCAACCTGTAATAAAATCTCTATACCTGGTTGCACAAAACTTTTTAAAAACGATTAAACTAATGGGGGTTTAGAATGTTTAACAAAAAAATCTAAATCTGCTTATTAAATTCATTAATGGTATTCCGTTTTTTAGCTTAATTGTGTATTAAAAAGTTTTGTGTAACTGGGGATTGAAACAAAATAATTGAAAGCCGAGTAACACAAGTTTCTAAAGAAACCCCGACGCAATCTTTTAAAGCAATGCAGATGTTGCCTTAGTAATAACCAAACCTAATTGATTTGTTTTTTTTTATTTGGAAGTATGTAATTTTTTCAAATACTGAAAAAACACCTTATTTTTTTAACTTGAATATAGCCTTTTAAATGGCAGTGCGGCTATAAATAAAAAAATATTTTCCTGTGTTTAGGCACTTACTGATTAATATCAATAACTTTAGTGTGTAAGTAATTGTAAAAGCTTTGTATTTATGTTAAATCGTCTTAAAATAATAGTGGTCCTTTGGGAATCTAAAAAGTGATCCGCTCCCGGTGATGGAGGAACAGAATAAATATACACATTTATATCCCATATTAAACGGTAAAAAAATTTAACAAGACACTATACTAACACTTTAATAATAAAAACATAAAAGTTTACAAACAAATAAACACAATTAACTAACTTATGCTCACGTTCTATACCAACAAAAGTATGGGACTAACTGACACCTAGATGAGCATTAAGTCACGTACTAAATCGTGGGGTGTATATCCACCACGTAGTGGGAGGGACCATAGTGGTGAGAGATTTTAACGAACACGCTTAGTTTCGCATCTGGGTATTCTGATAATTTGTGGTATTGGTCTCTATTTTTGATAATTATATCGGTGGGAAACCTTAGCGGGTTTACGATTTAAATTAATATACAGAGTGTCTCGGAAAGGTGCGGAAAAAAAGATACCACAGATTCCTGAGGCTAAAATATGACGATTCAACCCAACTTACCATAGTCCAAAAGTGGACGATTTCGGAAATACAGGGTGTCAAACATTTATTCTGGTTTTAGTTTTTTTAAATAAATTTGGTAATAATACATCTATTATTACAATATTTGTCTTAAAGGAGTTTTAGAAGGAAATAAATAAGAATATTAATTTATTGTTACCGTTAGAAGGCGCTACCTACGGTGTCTTGCAAAAATGAAAAACGTTTATGAGCCACTTTGTATGTAACATTTTGTAAAAAATATTTTACATAAAAATGTATACTACGTAAATCTTGATGTTTAACCCATCGTTCCCACTGTTCCGTCAAAGTTATCCAAGCACTAAAACATGCAGTTATGCATTTCACAGCACCTTTTTTAGACAACGCGGTAGTGCCACCACGGTCGTTATTAATTTGTCAAATAATTAGAGCACCAGACTTTTATCGCGCTGTCAAGTTGCTAAATTTTTGATTTTTGATTTTTTGCGACTGGTTACTATAGTTCATTTTACTTTATTGTTCTCTCAGTAAAAGTTAACTTTTCTAATTCAGCAAATTAATACTTTCAAACTTTTTAAAAGTCAGAAATGTCTACATAAACTTGTTGTATTATCTCTCTGCCTGGAAGAGATCTCACATTTTTCCTTACGCTCCGTATATGTTTAAAATGTTTTATACTGTATTTTTTTATTTCAGTGGTCCAATAAGCCCAGCCATGCACATAAAAATATAAGAATGACTGGATAACATGGTTACTAAGCAAACCATCTTGGTCCCCCCAGCATTGCAGAACAGCAGTTGTAACCATCCACGATACCATAACCTTAGCTTCTGGTCTATTATTTCTCCAGGAGACGTCGTACAATCACTGATTGTCCTTCTAATTACATTTGGAATTCTCTTTGCCAACCTGTTGTTAATTTCTGTTATTAATAGTAAAAGATATTCGAAGTATATTCATTCACAGGTAAGTGTGTAGGTATATTATTTAGGTTTTTTGAGTAGCATAGATAATTTTAATTTCTATGGCTGCCCCAACACCCTAAAATACAAGATCATTAAACTTAAGTCGGCACTATTGCTAACTTTTTTATTATGGGAGATACAAAGTCGGCTTAAATTAGAGAAGCAGTAGATTTTTTTTCGTTAATTAACGCACTGTTAACAGAAACTACTTGAACATCGGATTTTTGATTTATTGCGAAAATGGACTTTTTTTTTTAATGAAACACACATTATAGGCTCCAAAAAAGCCACATGTGCTATATCCATTTTTAGTTGACCAAGTGAAATCCAGCCTACTTTTAGATCTCACCAGTGGCGGCTATTCAGGTGTAGTAAGTGAAGTGCCACTTCACCAAAAACAAATAATAAAACATAAAAAAACATATTAATATTAATCAATTTATTTTTCTCATTTCTATTCCTTATTTGTAAAATGCGCCATGGAAAAACTAGCATATAAATTAACCGCTGGCGCGAGTCGCTTCCTCCGCTTTCGGCAACGCGACAATCGCAATCCGCCATCAGCAAGTGTATTGCAAATATAAAACGGACCGAAGTATACACCTCATGTGGGGTTTTGTTTACGCTTTGACGCTCCGTTGTCATGACAACGCTATACTTGCCGTCGGCCAGAATCGCGTGTGGAAGTATCAGGTGTATTGCTTGGTAAATCGCTAGCCTTAAACAGATAATTTTGTGCAGATAATATAGGTTTTGGTCGTTTTGTTGGTTTTTACGTATTATTTCGATTGTTTCCGTCTTGAGTATTATTGGCGACAGTGATTTTTCACAGGAATAAATTAAAGGGCATTACAGAAGATTCAAAGATTTTTACAAACTACATTATTTTTGTCTTGCTGATACTGCAAAGTTTGGCCAGTACAACCAAACTTTTCCCACTGATTCTTTTCAAAATTTATTGGAGATACATGCCGCATTATTTCCAAAAAATCAGCGGCTCAAAAATGAACTTTGCCTAATATTTGCTGATAAAAGTTATAAAAATATTTCATTGTAGCAGTAAGTGAAACAAGTTGGAGCAAATAAAGACATTTTTACCAAGGCGTATAAACTTTTTCGCTAATTTTAACGATACCGTCGACAAGCGTGTCAGTGGAACGGAGTTTTTTTGTCTTAAGCGTTAAAAACTTTCTTAAGAAACACTATATCCCAAGATAGACTTTTATCTTTGGCCAATATTTTAATTGAAAAGACGCTTCTACAGGAACTGATAAAAACTCAACCATTTTATAAAGATATAATTGATAAATTTGCTGCATTAAAAGATAGGGTTTATTTGGTGTATTGAATTTAGGTAGGTTTAGACATTAAGACTTTTTACTTAGACTTCTGATAGTTAAGTATTTTCAATTTTACTAAAATGGTGAATGCGCTTTTGTCCATTCCTGCACTACACCTGTTCTTAGACCCGCGAGCCGCCACTGGATCTCACACTTTTAAATAACAGCAATAATTGTTATAAGTCTAAGAAGTAGAGTTTCATACTTACATTATGTTATTTTGTTTGTATCAATACATATTTGGATTTTATACAGAACTGGGCACTCATTAAGATCTCCATTCTTTTGCGGTGAAGCCTACAGCCAAGCATAATTTTAGTACAAAGTTGTTGGCTCCTATTTTTTGCATTTATGTTTTTGGTGGGGTCTCATTACTTTTTGTAAAGAAAACTAGGCATTTTACACACATTTTCTTACACGTTAGAAATAATAGTGTGCACTGCCCATTCATTATCTGCTACCCCATACACAACACTCTTCCTGTTTATGCTTAAATTATCCAAGGCCGGTGAGATTTAACGATCAGGCGTCGCCTACGACACAATTGGCCGGTTGTTTAGCGCGTATTGCAAATTTTTTGTATGACAATTTGTTTTTCTTGTATGGGAGACCGTCCTCCTTATATTTTTACTTTTTTATTTTCAGATTTTTTCCTACGCTTAAACAAAATTACCGAGCTGGATTTCAAAATTTATCGTTGTTAGTAATCTGGAAGTGCGTTGGGTTTTTGTTCTATATGTCAGTCAATCAGTCACTTGGTGAAAAATTAATTACTTTTAAACCTTTATATCTTTATAACTGTTTAAGCTAGCTTTATAAAATTTGGGCTTCCAGTTGGCCTCTGAGGATATAAATAAACACACGTAGTGTGTTTTAGTAAATATATTTTAAGTTATGAAGATGTCAAAAGTGGCACCAAGTGGTTCGAGTAATAATACACTAGGCACTGTAGCCAGTTCTTTAGTAGTAGTAAAAACAAATTTATTTTTCCTATATTTCTCAACGTCAAATGATTTTTGTGAGTCTTGACATTTATTTGTTGTTACTTTAACAAACAATTACATTTTTTAACATGAGATTGCGTGGGCAAAGTTCAACTTTGCAGACTTAAACGAATACGCAAAGTAACTACTTTGCCCACGCAAGTAGAAAAAATACTTTTTAAAAAGTATCCTAAGACTCATTTATTGGCTTTTAAACTTAATATATGTACACTAGTCCCTGGGCCAGTAATGATGTGGACTTTATAATAAGAACCAGGCCTAGTCCATAATTATTGGGGGTAAATTCCAGTATTTTACCAACTCATTATATATATATATATATATATATATATATATATATATATATAATATATATATATATATATATATATATATATATATATATATATATATATATATATATATATATATATATATAGTGTGTCCAAGATAAGAATCCATGAAAATTATTTTTCAGGTTTCTAAACGACATGTAAATAAGCTTTAAAAATCACAACTTTTTCCTAATTTAGCCTAAGCTGTATTTCCAATAGGTACTGAGACTCCCATGCTTAGGATCCTTATCTTGGACACACTGTATATATATAAATTAAGTGTCTCTCATTTGTAACTTCGTTATTACACAAAATATGAAACAGTTTAAATTAGCAAACTAGTATCTTTTTTCACGCTCTTTAAGACTAAAGAGTAGAAAAAACAGATATTTTCCCCGTTTTATTTCTGACACTAAAACTTATTGCTTATAGCTTAAAGCTGTGATATAATGAAAATTGAACGTAATTTTTAGATTTGAATGGCCATATTTCCAAAACTATAAGAGAGAGAGACATAGCAAATGTATTATTTTCCTAAAGCTGTTTTAAATATCTATTGATTGGTAATGTGATATACAGGGTATTTTATTTAAAAATGCCAGTGTACTATACAATTTCTGAGGATGGCTATATTTCCGAAACCATAAAAAATTGGATATATCACTTGTGGACTTTTTTCAAGGATTTTAATAGATATTTCTAATGGTGTTAAAATATACAGGGTGTTCCATTTAAAAAAGTTATTTTGCTGTATAACTCAGAAACCCGATTGTCAATTGTTTTTTCTAATCTTCAGTCTTAAAGAACGTGAAAAATGCTAATAGTTTGCTAATTTAAACGTATTTCAAATAATAACGAAGTTACCAATAACGGGCACTTAATTTGGATGACCCTGTATAATAATTCTTTACAAGCACGTTATAAGTAACAGTAACTAGGGCTGATCTTGCATTCTGTAACGATACCGATTTTCTACCCGATTAGGTGATAAAAAGATTGATATAAAGAAGTTATTTTAGACAAAACAATAAACGGCGCGCCACAGTCAAAGAGAATGTTGAGGGGGAAAGAAACAGTTGATTTACCCCCACCAATTAAGAAATGGCACACACCTGCGACTGGTGATTGTGTTCAGCGACCAAAAGAGCTCGTCAAAGTTTTATTTTATTCTTGCTTAACGTTGGTAAAAAGGACGTGCTTGGTTAAAAGTATGGATTTATTTATAATTTTTTGTTTCAGTACGCACTTTTTACGTAACATTTTTTGTGTCTGAATCAATACTATCAGCCAAATATCTTGCGAACTTTCACCGGTTTGATGGTTAACTTAACACAGCGGGATTACTCGTCATGCGCATGGGAGATTGTTTTTCCGGCTTGCTATTGGCTGTTATAAATGTCAAAACTCTTGACTTTCACATGTTCAATATGGCTGATGTTTTGTGATTGTTGTGGCTGTATATTTGTTTTGTGTTTTATTCGGTTTGATTTTACGTGTGACCTGTGTTATAGATATAAATTATTGAAACAAAATTTGTGGAAATTTATGGGTTTTTTAATAAATTATTTTCTAAATTATTTACGTTGTTTTTTTTTGAATAAAAACAAATTAACACTTTATATAGGATTTATTTATGTAACAAAACATTATATACATTAATATTTTATATACATCCGTAAAATATATTTAATGAATATCTTGCTGGAGGTAAAAGCACAATGAACCAATAGAGGATTTCGGTGTGCGTCACTCTCTATTTAAAAAATTTGCTTGAACTGTAAAAGACAGACAAATGATCAGTTTAAAAAGTATTAATTATGATAAAAAATATACTAAAGCGAAAAAATAAAAAGGCCTAAAGCCTAAACACTTAAAAAACTTAATAACTGACCCAGTTAAGGTACAAACCAAGATATAGAGTGTGTCTACTTAAGTTCGTACCATAAGACAATAAGACAAACTTACTATTAATTTTCCGAAAAAATTAAACCATTTGATATTAATTGTTTTCAGTGGTAGGTATATGAAAGATCTTAAAAAATATAAATTTATATTAAGAGGAAAGTACACTTATTTTTGTCAATATTGAAAATTTGTGGAAAATAAATGTTTAGGATTAGGATTTTCTTTCTGCAATAACGAGCATTTTTGAGCTTCTATTACAAAAGTATTTTATTTCAAAATAAGTATCCAGTAATGTGGAAACTTAAATTTTCATTGTTAATTAAAACCTACAATCTTATCTGCTTCCTCATACCTAAAAAACAAGTATGTAGATATCGAATAAAATGGACCAAGCACAGTGGCCTATGGAAACTGAAATCCTACTACGCTTTTCTTAGTATAAGTAGGTAATATTAACTTATAGACTATAATACCTTTCAACTAAATAGGATCAACATAAATCTAAAATTTATTTGGTTGGTAAGTTTGAGCATGCTATTTTCATATATTTCTTAAAATTATACACTTCTTTTACATTTAGTACCATTTTTTATGCTAAATAAGTAATCTCGCAATAAAAGTTTAGTTTTCAAGAAATAATTCTATTTAGATTTTTATTTTCAGTTCTCATTTCCCTAAAATTTATACCTATACATTTTTTCACATTAACCTATTCCGATCTAAGAAAAAATAGTTTTTACCAAATAGATTTTAATACACCATTAGCACTAAATTACCAATATTTAGTCATTAAAATAATAATAAATTTCAGTATAAACCACATTTTACACTTTTTATTAATGTTTTATGTATATTTACTCAATAAATCAATGTTTTTGAATATATCGCCGATTTTGACATTGAGAGTGCTTATGCGCATGCCCTGCCATCCCACAGACCCTTTCTTCAAATTGTGCCACTTTTCTAAACGGCGATTGATCCTCTATCCTTGTCTATCCTCTTTGGCCGCAGTTGCAGGTTGCGAAATTTACCACAATAGTTAACCTTCCTAGTCAATGTTGCCACTTTGTCACTTTTGTCAGAATCAAAAACTATATGATGGGTTTTGTTGTTAATAATAATAATTAGTTAATAATAATTCAATTAGTGATGATTTTTAGTACAACAAATAAGGTATATATTATTTTTGCTAAAATATTTTGGGATTAATCTTTTAGCAGGACCTACATTTACCCAAGTAACTAAAATAATTGGGGCGTGGACGCCCCCTGCCCCCCCATAAACACGCCCCCGATAAGAACACTTTTAAACCCTTTTAGGGGATTCCTTTTGACGAGTATCCCACAATCCCACGTATATTCCTACCGCCATATTTGTAAAGGGCAAACGCGTCACTTATTTTGTCGGACAAGTTTACCACAATATTTTACATGCAATGTTTAAACATTTTGCCAAAATGGACTAGGCGGATTTCGTGACTGTAACCTTTGCGATTTTTGGCACCCTGTTTAAAAATTGCAGGTAAAACATTGTGGCAAGTTTAGTCTGACGAAAAAATGACGCGTTCGCCCAGTCCGTCAGCCGAAACATTTTGACAGGTTGGGTGGTGACAGGTGGTATAAATATTCATTGTAGACGTATCAAAGTGTTCTTATCATGAAGTCCATTTCATTACTGGCCCAGAGACCACCTATTTTAGTTAAACCTACGATTATAAAACTTATAAAAATAAAAAAATATTTAGCGTCATTTTTATAGAAATCAATATTTGGCACTGTATCAATAAGTTTGGCATGCTGCTACAGCTAACTTTTTAATAGAGTTTCATTCGCAACTACGATAATAACATTTTTCTTTTATGTTGCTGATAAATAAAAACAAACAGGCTTGAGTGCAGTTTACTTAGGAGAATGACATTTTAATTAAATAAAAACTATGTTATTTTATATATCGACTAGTATCTATCCAATAAAAATAGTTTTCAAACCTAAAAATACTTTTATTTTGAGCATTTTTATACGTTGGTCACGACAAAATCATAAGAGTAAAATAGTTATTTACATTACAAGATAAGAAAGTTTACTTTTGGTTTGAGGTGGTTTTTAAATGGCCGAGACGAAGCCGAGGCTATTTAAAACCTCCGAACACTTGAAAGGCCATTCGCATCGTGTAATGTATTATATTTTTTCTGCTAGTGTTCTATGTATCGCATAATTTAATAATCATTAACATCATGTTTTAATAAAAAAAAAGGTCCTCTAACCTCATTTTATTGTTTTCACCTTCGGACCAACCTTGGGGGGACCCTCAATATTTGCCATTAGACATGTATGAAACACAATAAAAAGAAAGGATGTCGCATCAAAGGGGGCATAGCCCCATGCCCCTATGACCGCCCCTGAGAAAAATTAGATTTATGTTAAGAAATATGTTTTATTTTGTACGGAGACCTCAAAAACAACAAAAATGTGAAATTAGACTTAGATAAAAGAGACTTTATTTTGATTAATTTAGTAAAGGTAATCGTTGAATCGCAAAAGGATACACTCCAGAACCTATTTGTTTTTTTGTTAAAGTGCGACATATATATTTTAGCAATTTTTAAAATTTTGCATTCTGAAGTACCCCTTGTGTCTCAGTTGGCTAATAACCTATTAAAAAGGTAAAAACGATTATTTACAAAATGATTTACGTGGAATGCAAAATTTGTCTAAATATTATTGTTTTTGAAATATTGACCAATTTTTTTAATGGAACACCTGGTATATTTGTCAAAAAAATAATTTTCAATAATCCCAAGTTCCTTAATAATGACAGATATTTTGCTATTTCAACCAAAATGGGACAACCTGTACATCCGAAATACAAATATGGTTGTGGAAATTAATGGGACTTTGAAACCTCACTGTACAATCGCGACACATAAATTTCAATTCACAAACAAACTTGATCTTAGTTTCCGACTTAAAATTAATATTTCTTTTGCTTAATCCTAAAAGTTACACCACTCCGAAATCCTGACACATAAAAGTTCAAAATTATAACCGATGTAATTATGGAGTTGAAAAAGTTTTGTAGCTCCCCAATTAAAATTAATTTATGTTTATTACAAAGACTATCAAAGTTAAGGTGTATAATAAATTGTTAATTTTAGAATTTAACATTTCCTAATTTAAAGTTTTAAGCGATTGTAGATCCGCTATTAAAGCGATGGAGCAGTTTTGCAGTCTTTTATATTTTTACTTTAATTAGAGAATTTAACGATGTCGTTAATAAAAGGCAAAACTTATAGTCCCGGGCTTTGCGAACTTCTAAAACAAATATTAAAATATTTTTGTAGTGTATTTAAATAATTGTCAAATTAATATATGAAAAATAAAATACGGTTACAGTATGCTCTCCTACAGGGTGTCCGGAAAGGTGAGGTCATAAATAATGAAGGTGATAGAGTCGGCTAAAATAATGTTAGCACCTCATATAAAATAGTTATTTTCCTAACAAGTGCGCAAAGTTATACTTTTCCGCACGCAACTGCCGTTGCCCGAACGTCGCGAAACGGAGTTCGGGCAAGCAGTCAAGTCAAAGAGAATAGACAAGGATAGAGGATCAATCGCCGTTTCGAAAAGTGGCACAATTTGAAGAAAGGGTCTGCGGGATGGCAGGGCATGCGCATACGCACTCCCAATGTCAAAATCGGCGGTATATTCAAAAACATTTATTTATTGAGTAAATATACATAAAACATTATTAAAAAGTGTAAAATGTGGTCTATACTGAAATTTATTAATATTTTAATGACTAAATATTGGTAATTTAGTGCTAATGGTGTATTAAAATCTATTTGGTAGAAGTCTATTTTTTCTTAGATTGGAATAGGTTAATGTGAAAACATGTATAAAAATTTTAGAAAATGGAACTAAAATGAAAATCTAAATAGAATTATTTCTTGAAAATTAAACTTTTATTGTGAGATTACATATTTAGCATAAAGAATGGTTGTAAAATGTAAAAGAAGTGTATAATTTACTCAATACTCAATTTATTCATGTCACTACAAAAATTGTTTATATATGTCAATAAAATATTATTCTAACTAAAGACTGCAAAACAAGGCAACTGAAAGCTCATTTAACCTACATAACACACTAACAAATTTAAAGAAATATATGAAAATAGCACGCCTAAACTTACAAACCAAATACATTTTAGATTTATTTTGATTCTATTTAGTTGAAAGGTATTATAGTGTATAAGTTAATATTACTTATACTGAGAAAAGCTTAGTAGGATTTCAGTTTCCATAGGCCACTGTGCTTGGTCCATTTTATTCGATATCTACATACGTGTTTTTTAGGTATGAGGAAGCAGATAAGATTGTAGGTTTTAATTAACAATGAAAATTTAAGTTTCCACATTACTGGATACTTATTTTGAAATAAAATATTTCATATACCTACCACAAAAAACAATTAATATCGAATGGTTGAATTTGTTCGTAAAATGAATAATAAAAGTTTGCCTTATGGTACGAACTTAAGTAGACAACACTCTATATCTTGGTTTGTACCTTAACTCGGTCAGTTATTAAGTTTTTAAGTGTTTGGGCTTTTTCATTTTTTCGCTTTAGTATAATTTTTAACACTATTAATACTTTTTAAACTGGTCATTTGTCTGTCTTTTATAGTTCAAGCAAATTTTTTAAATATAGGGAGTGATGCACACAGAAATCCTCTATTGGTTCATTGTGTTTTTACCTCCAGCAAGCACGTGCTTTTTACCAACTTTAGGCAAGAATAAAATAAAACTTTGACGAGCTCTTTCGGTCGCTGGACACAATCACAAGTCGCAGGTGTGTGCCATTTTTTAATTGGTGGGGGTAAATCAACTGTTTCTCTCCCCTTGTCCATTCTCTTTGAGTCAAGTGCGGAAAAGTCACTTTGCGCAAGCGTTAGGAACAAATTTTTTCCTACGAGCGTCAGATAATACCAATATTAAAGCAATGATTATTTTTTAAATTATTTTTAATCTAAAAGAACTACTTCAACATATTTATAAATGGGAATTATTTGTTGATAACATTTACAACAGAAGAACAGTTATTAGCATATTGTAAATTAATTGCAGAACCTGTAATTCCATTTAGCGGGTGGCTTATGAAAGCGCTTATTGTACGACTTGATGAAGGCAGTTTTCGAAATGACTATATTGATTCTCATATTTTTCACGAGATTTTGCTGGTAATAAATTCAAACTTACGGTATTTGTAAAAGTGGAATTTTCCGCACGCTCGTAGGAAAAAGTTTTATCGCGCTTCGTAAGAGAAATATTGACCTTCAAAGTTGGTATTAAAACAACTTATTTCAATTATAACTTTCGAATTGTTGCCACAGTACCAATTATAATTGGGCAACTAAATAACATTACTATGTGGTTATTTAGTTGCCCAAATATAATTGGTACTGTGGCAACAGTTCGAAAGTTATAACTAAAATAAATTGTTTTAATACCAACTTTGAGGGTCAATATTTCTCTAAAGAAGAATTTTTTTATATGAGGTAATAACATTATTTTGGCTCACTCTACCAAACCAATTATTTATGACCTGTATTTATTTTATTGCAAAACTTACAATACAGAGTGTCCCACGAGGAAATGATTTCTCGAGAAGTAAGCTTTTAAAGATTTCGATTATACTTTAAAGTTAATGTCAACTTCTTTATTTTAAATACAACACCCTATATATTATTTATTTTTTAAATTTTGCCTAAAATTTTTAACATATTAAATGTATAATATCAAATACCTCGGTTTCACAGTTTTTAACTTATTCTTAGTTTTAAACAAGACGATTGCAAGCCGTTATTATTATAACGATCAATTTTTCCTGAACAAAAACCTTGAAAATTAATTAGGGTTAAATTTCTTGTAAAAAAAGACCTTCTTTAGTAGACTATTCATATTTTAACAATTGAAGACGTTAGTGGATGAAGGTGCCAAACCAATACAGAACATAATTAGACAAATTTCGGCTCCATTGTCTTTATTTTAAATTATGCACACAACGTTTATATCAGTTATTGTGGACGGCCATTCTTCAAGCTTTCACCAAGTAAATGCTGGAGTCCCTCAGGGCTCAGTTTTGGCACCAACGCTGTTTCTTCTTCACGTCAACGACCTTCTCTCATCCACAACTAATTCCATTCATAGTTTCGCCGACGATAGTACCCTTCACTCCAGTTTTCAGGTTCCTAAACCCATCACTAACCTGACTTGAAAAACAAACGCAGAGCAATGCAGATATCTCTTTCGGATCTTAATTTAATATTGGATTGGGGCGCCAAAAATCTCGTCCATTTTAATGCATCCAAAACACAATCATGTTCCTTGTCGCGAAAAAAGTCATCAAATACTCATCCTCTACTTATGAGCGGCCAAGTTTTACAGAGCTAAGACACCTTCAATCTTGTGGGCGTCACATTTGAAAGTAACCTTAACTGGCATAAACACATTGTATCTATAGCCACGGCAGCTTCAAAAAGCTTGGATTTCTCTTTCGAGCCAAAAAGTATTTTTCCGCTTCTAATTTATACACTTTATATGTGTCCCAAATCCGACCACCTTAGGAATATTGTTCTCATATCTGGTGCATGGCGTCCCCCACAACCCTAAGCATTCTTGATTCTATTCAAAGAAGGGCTATTCGTCTCATTAATGATCGTTCACTTACAGAAAGGCTTCCCTCACTGGCCCATCGTCGGGCTGTGGGGGATTTATCGCTTTTTATAGGTACTTCCATGGCTTCTGCTTTGAAGAATTGTCCAGTATAGTTCCTCCACTCACGGTTCCCAACAGAGAAACTCGTGGTTCCGCGCGTATGCCTCCCTATACGGTCCAACTGGACAGGCCCCGAACTTCTCACTTTGTTCGTTCTTTTTTCCTTAGAGTTTCTATATTGTGGAACCTGCTAACCACGGAGGTCTTTCCTTCTCCTCCAAATCTTCAAGTATTTAAGTCCCGTGTCAACAAACTCCCTCTTACCTCGCTTAAGACACCCACGGTACGTTAGTTTTTAGGCTTTTAGCCTTCGTGGTTTGTCCAAAGATAAAAAAGAAACGTTTTGAGCACTCCTATCTAGGAATGACAACGATATATCGATTATTTTCAAATATAAATATATCGAAACTCTTTAACGATATTTAATTTCTCGATATATCGATACATCGATATCGAATATTTTTGATATTTATGGTAAATAGGTCAAAATTAAAAGAGATTTTTTCACCTAAATTTTTAAAACTGTCAAAAATGTTGTACGGTTAAATAAAAAAAAACTAAAGTATCAAGGTAATTTTTACTATTATACCGTATTTACTTACCCACTACCTGTTAGAAAAGAAAATAAATAAATAAAAAAATTGGTATAATTAGATAATATAATGTTAAATCGATACTTTTTCTCTCTCTCAAATATCGATATACGATATATCGAATAATCGATATTAGCCAAAACGATATTTATCAATACCGATATAAGTATCGATGTTCTTTTAAAAATTCTCATCCCTAGTCATATCTCTGTTTTTCAGTGTAAACAGTTTAAAGAGTTGACACTTGAAAATGGACAGAAATAGCACTTACCTAAACGTTGTGTGAATAATTAAAATTAACCAATGGATGTCCGAATCATTGTCTAACTCATAGTAGTTTCACAGCCCCTGAACGTTTTGTTACCCAGCTACGCCACTGTCTTCCCATATAAAATTTTTTGCCGGCGTTGTACATTTAATTTACTGGCATTGTCAACACTCTTTAATGGCAAGGCATTGGCAAAAAGGTATTTGCCGTTATTAGGCCACGTGTTGCAGATAAAGTGATGGCATCCGTCAATAATAAGTTATTGGCAAAAAATGCGTTTAAGATGATGGCATCCGTCATTAATAAGTTATTGGCAAAAAGATAACAAAAAGACACGAAAATGGGCAAATGCAGATACTCCCAAGCAGCAAGCTGACGTCTTATTGACGAAAATTGTCACATATACTTTTTTTTAAAGCTAGAATGATGCGATATTATATTTGAAAATTAAAATAGGAAAAAACTCCTTACTGCATGCAATTTCCTTGCAATGCAAAGTACCATCTCTCGGAACACTGTCCATCTTGGAGATGCAGATTTTTACACTAGCGGAAGATATTTCTTTCAAAACTAAGTGAGATCACCTACCGCAGACCGCTTTCGAATTATTTTTGTCTAATTGGTACGGTTTAGACGATAAAAAGCGAAGATATTGCAGAAACGTAGTAGTTTATTGTCCATTACGCCATCTATCGGTTTGTCAAAAAACTATTAAATATATATAATATTTTTATTAACAGGTCTTTAAAACTTTTAATAAAGTTTTAAACAAAATGTTTACAGCTGCTAACAGTCTACTTGAATATCTTGCCTTCTCGACTAGCCATCACCAATTAATCACACAACACACACTTATTAGGTAATGAATACATTTAATTGTGTCTATTAAAAAACTCTTTTCTTTAAAAAAGAAACTAAAAAGCTAGAAAACCACGTAGAAAACAAATGCACAAAGCGGTCACCTTCGGTCGAAATTAACGTAGCTAATTTTACCATCATTTTATTTATATTCGCTCCAAAATACATAATAAACATTTTGTTTGACCTAATTTTTATTTGCATGATTTTTAACAATCAAATGTTATGCAAAGGCCATTTCCTTTAAATTATGTAAAAAAACATAAAATAATGTTGTTTAGCTGCCATTATAATAAAAACAGATCAAAAAAATTGCTTTACTGTTAGTTAAATACCAATGTTAATAATATAGTTTAAAAAGTATGAATATGCGTTGAAGGTTTGCCTTCAAAAATCCAATATTTATTTGCCTGCAACAAAAACGCGTGCTTTATTTAATCAGGATTGGTATGCCGCCATTTTTGTATGCTTGCCGGCAATTCGCCTGCATGTAAAATTTATTGGCAATTAAGTGTTTATTTAGGGTTGACTTTTTAATGCGTATAAGATGTTGGCATAATATTGCCACCAATTGCCAATGCTTTACCATCAATGCCAATATGAAAATGTTCATTGCCGGCAAATAGTGTTTGCTGGGTTCCTTATTCAAAATTTAGTTTTGACTAAAATAGCTTCTTTAGGTGTTCTGTAAAAAAAAAACTTTAATTTTTTTCCAGATATGTTTAATTTAAATTATATTATAACTCTAATATTTATGGTCATTTATTACAAATTATATCTAACCACCAAAAAGGCTAAATTAACTTTTTTACACAACATTTTATTTCGGTTATAAATTAGTTTTGAATTTCGAGCTAAATACGGCTTTGCTCTAGTTGTAAAATTATTATGAAACATTATATTCCATGTCGTTTAACATGTGATTTATTATTTTGGGACATGTATTATTCGGACGTTTATATGAAGATTTTTCCTGTTTTTATCTTTCTTACGGCACATATAATATTGCTATGAGGACGATTTTTTGACTTTAGTCAACTTTAGTGATTTATTAAAATTAAATGTGTGCCTACATTATAGTCTGGTCAACAAGTTTAAAAACGTTAAAAATAGAAATAAAGCTCCTAAAGCCTATTACCACATAAAAAATTGTTATTGTTAATACAAAAGTAACAAAAATAATAAAAGGTGTTTAGTTTTTTGTTAATAACTTAAAAACCACTATATCACCTAAAAAGTTTTTTATAGTATTAAATAACAATTTAATAGTTAATATACAGGGTGATTCACGGTCGATGGTAGGTTAGACGTTTATGGAAAACGGAACGTATAATTTTTCTGAAAATTTAGCATCGTACATATTCTAACCTGTTCTATCGATCTAAAATATTTTCAGCATTGCGACGTTGCCGCGTCTATCAAAAGTCCTATAAACATTATTTTTTAAATGGAACACCCCCTATATTAAAAAGTTTTTATATTCGCCTTTTAATTATAATACTTTTTTGTTAATATTGTCCTATACCTATCTCTATTGGTTTTCGAGATAAAAAATAATTTGTGATAATGTGGTCCAAAACATGGCCCTAATTAAACTTAAGTAAATTGGTACTCTCAATTCATAAAAGTTAATGTTTTGGTGGTAGTTTAGACAGACACAATGTATTTAATTTACACCGAGAAATCGACTCCATATCATACAGGGCGTTCTGAAATTAGTATTATTTCCGTTATTCTTAAAAAGGTCAAAGATCATTTTTTCAAATGAAACCTCCTGTATATTACTCAATAAAATAAAAGATGAGAAAAAACGCTTTAAGATGTCATATTATGTTCCTATACCTAAATCATAAAGTTTCCTTAATAAAGCCGGTTTTTGTAAAAAATATTTTTAAATAATTTTATTTTAAGTAACCATGGAAATATTAAGCTTATTTGGTAACTTTTATAAGTTACTTATAAACAAATATTGACGGTGTTTAAAATAATCTTCCAAAATGAACGCAAATATTCATTATTCAAACGAAGTTCAATCCTCTTCTGCACTACAAATTAAAGCTTTTGGATATGCATAAAAATATGCCAAAACGTTAACAACATTGTATTCATTTAAAGGAACAGGTTTTGGAATGTTGGAGGCGCTTTTAAATTTGGCCCATAGTTAATGAAATTATGTTGTAGTCGTACAAACTTCCTCTCATTCATTGGTGTTAATTGAGGATACATTTGGTTAAATTTCCTGCAACTTCTGGCAATGATTTGATCACACTGTGCGTGTAAAATAAATAATTTTATAAGAACTTCGCTTGAATATTTATTGATTATTTGATTGAATTGCGTTTATTTTAAAATATTTTTTTAAACACCGTCAATAGCTGTTTATAAGTTACTTATAAAAGTCACCAAACTCTCAGAAGCTTAATATTTCCATGGTTACTTAAAATTAAATTCTTTAAAAATATTTTTTACAAAAAAGTGGCTTTATTAAGGAAACTTTATGATTTAGGTATAGGAACATGATATGACATCTTAAAGCGTTCTTTCTCATCTTTTATTTTATTGAGTAATATACAGGGGGTTTCATTTGAAAAATGATCTTTTGACCTTTTCTAAGAATAACGTAAATAATACTAATTTCAGAACGCCCTGTATGATATAGAGTCGATTTCTCGGTGTAAATTAAATACATTGTGTCTGTCCAAACTACCACCAAAACCTCAACTTTTTATGAATTGAGAGCACCAATTTCCTTAAGTTTAATTAGGGCTATGTTTTGGACCACATTTAACACAAATTATTTTTTATCTCGAAACCAATAAAGATAAGTATAGGACAATATTAACAAAAAGTATTATAATTAAAAGGCGAATTTAAAAACTTGTTAATATAGGGGGTGTTCCATTTAAAAAATAATGTTTATAGGACTTTTTGATAGAAGCGGCAACGTCGCAATGCTGAAAATATTTTAGATCGATAGAACAGGTTAGAATATGTACGATGCTAAATTTTCAGAAAAATTCTACGTTCCGTTTTCCATAAACGTCTAACCTACCATCGACCGTGAATCACCCTGTATATATATATATATATATATATATATATATATATATATATATATATATATATATATATATACATATATATAAATATAAGAAGGAGGGAAATCTTGGGCCGACCAGTTAAAAAAAGACATATCACACACTAATAAAAGGTAAAGTTCTTTGGGCATATGGCTCATTAATGACAGTAAACATAAATAAATAAATAATAACCTGTAAGAATTCGGCTACCATGGTTGGTTGTTTAAAAATTACGGAGTCTCCAAAGAAAATGGAATACCCCGGGCCCGACCAAGACGGCGACACGTGTTTCGTCTTCGTTAAGACTTGTCATAGCCGCTTCAGGTCGTAGACACCTTAATGATGCCCCGATTGACTATAAATATTCTTTCTGTATCCCACAACTAATAATTATAGACAACCGGTGCCATCTCACCCAGAAATTTAACAACAACCAGCCATAGCATCGAGAGGTTAAAGGTGGTAGGTAAAAGTGCGCCATCTAGTTGTATATGGCAAAAGTTAAGTATGCAACATACTGTTATGCTAACAAACCATAAGGAAATTGGCCGCCCATCAGTCTGCGGGTTTGCAGAATTCGGATGAGTAGTTTTGCCAAATCCAGGTAGGTGGCGTACAGCAGTGAATAAATATATGATAAAAATCATATAGAAAGAAGAATTTTTCACCCAAACTGCGATATAATATAAAAGTGAATGGTTCTTAAGCCTTGATATAAATACATTAATATAAGGTAAATATCTTTAGGCATATGGCTCATTAATGACAGTAAACATAAATAAATAAATAATAACCTGTAAGAATTCGGCTACCATGGTTGGTTGTTTAAAAATTACGGAGTCACCAAAAGAAAATACCCCGGGCCCGACCAAGACGGCGACACGTGTTTCGTCTTCGTTAAGACTTGTCATAGCCGCGAATTCTTACAGGTTATTATTTATTTATTTATGTTTACTGTCATTAATGAGCCATATGCCCAAAGAACTTTACCTTTTATTATGATGTGATCTCAACACTTAAACGAAAATAACTTCAGTAAAAATAAATTATGTCGCTTTTAAAAAGTTAAATTTTTTGTTAATTCAATATTTTTTTCAATTTCTGTTATTATAAATTACGGCATAAAAGTTTCAATAATTTTTCTATATTTTTTCGCTTCGTGAAGCTCCTCTTATTTAGGTACTTAATAAAGTTATACATTTTTCCTTTTAAGTTTAATATATTCACTGCTTTTTTTTTAATTACCTTATTTATTATATCTAAACTTTTTATCTTGAAATATATAATACATTGTGTCTCTGAAAGTTCTTAGCAAAGAATGCTTTAACTACGTACTAATTTTTGAAAAAAGTGCCTTTACATAAAAAGTCCTGCTTGATGAAAAAATACATTTCCACCAAAATAACCGTATGTTGAATGTACAGGATGGGTTAAAAAGAGCTATTTTAAACTTAATATACAGAGTATTTTTACACCACGGTACGAATATTATCTCAGAAGTTGCTTTGTTTCTAATATACAGAGCGTTAAAGTTTTTCAAAATGTTGGTATTTCACAAATATCTTAAATACCCTTAAACCGATTTGGGTAAAATTTGGTATTTTTTTTAAATGTAAAAAGTGCTTGTAAAGCTCTAACTAGATTACATTTATTGGGTCCAGTGGCGTCTCGGTGGGCACCACAGCCAATATTATTGGGAAAAAATGTACGCCAATGGCTTCAATTGTGTTTTTTTCTCTGAAGCAACTAAAAATACAACTTTTTACTATCGTACATTTTTTCCGTATGTATATAGCTTCGTATTTAAGATATTTATGAAATACCGGCTTTTTGGAAAAAATTTAAGTCTTGTGTCTCAGAAACAAAACATCTTGTTTGTAAATGATGTACAGGGTTGTCCAACGAAGGGTAAACACCCTCGTAATTTCTTTATTTCAAAAGATATTGAAAAACGGTTTATACAAAAGTTGTAGGAATTTTAAAGGAAAATATGAGCAGTTTGCCATGAAAACAATTGAACATCTAATAAAAAATTTATACGAAAAATATGGTTATCTTCCTTATTTTAAATGAAACACCCGGTATATTATGTGATTTTTGGATTCTCTAGAAAATTCTAAACCTTTTTCATATAGGGTGTTACATGTCTAAAGTTAAAAGTTTCGGAGCAATGGACAATTGAAAATCAGTAAAATGTCTTATAGCTTATTCTATTAAATAGGCTGAAATGCAAAAAATGTCAACAATGGGACACGTGAGCGAATGCATATGTGTTTAGCCGCTGAAGGAGTTTTCGAATCCTAGATGACGTTAATGGATTACTAAATGTTAGATGTTTTTGCTATGCAAATAAATGTCTCTTTTTTTTTGTTATTTAATTACAATTCGTTTATCTATCACAGATGTATTGCCACTTGAGTATTCCCGAATGTTTTTAATCTAAGAATTCTTAATAGAAACAGAAAATGATAGTGAACAAAAAATACTAGTATTATTGTGAAAAATCGTGGGGTGCTCTGTGCCATATTTTTGTATATCAAGCAACCCACGCTTTTTCACAATAATACTAGTATTTTTTGTTCACTATTATTTTCTGTTCACGTGTCCCATTGTTGACATTTTTGCAATTCAGCCTATTTAATAGAATAAGCTGTAAGACATTTTACTGATTTTCAATTGTCCATTGCTCCAGAAACTTTTAACTTTAGACATGTAACACCCTATATGAAAAAGGTATAGAATTTTCTAGAGAATCCAAAAATCACATAATATACCGGGTGTTCCATTTAAAATAAGGAAGATAACCATATTTTTTCCGTATAAATTTTTTATTAGATGTTCAATTGTTTTCATGGCAAACTGCTCATATTCTCCTCTAAAATTCCTACAACTTTTGTAAAAACCGTTTTTCAATATCTTTTGAAATAAAGAAATTACGAGGGTGTTTACCCTTCGTTGGACAACCCTGTACACATTTTGAGAATTTCACGTCTTTATTATACAATCAAAAACTTATTTAAATTGTTACAAAACATACATGCGTATACTGAGCGTATATTCCCGTGTGGGAGTGTTGTTGCTAAGTCAACTGTCGACCGCTTGCTTGCTTCGCTCTCGCCGATAAAGAGGAATAGGGTGGTGGAAGAACTGGTAGCGTCTGTAGGATGTAGCGGTGGACTCACTTAGGCGCTAGTTTCCATGAAATATTGTTTTAGTCGCAAAACAACTTCAGACATATGCTTTAAAAACCGTTTTTTTATAAAATGATAAAAGAAATCACTCTTTAAAATTTCGTACCATAATTAGGAAATACCCTGTATTTTAAATTGGAAACAAGTCTTTTTAGGCCACCCTGTACAACCAACATAGAAATATTTGTATAAAAAGTATTTTCTTTCTGAACAGGAATTTTTATAGAAAGGCAATTTTTTCGGAATGTCAATAATTAAAAAGTTTCCCATTTGGCAAGAACTTTCGAAGACAACGCTGTATAAAGAATGTTTTACTTACATTTTGAGGTTATGTAAAGAAACTGTAAATACAAAAGTATTAGATCATTTTATAACTCAAAACTTTACCATTTAACTTCTTTCCATAAGAGTTGTAGTTTGACCGAAAATGGAAAAGAACCGTTTTTTACATTTTAACTTAAACCCCCTCCCCTTCTCGACCACTGATGGCCCGCTTTTTAGTTTTTCTTTAATTTTGTTATATTTTTTTACCTTTTACAATGGGATTTAATTTTAATATATGTTTTTTACGTTTCAAAAAAAATCTACCTTGGTCTAATTACATTTCTAAATAAATATTTACTTATATACAAATTTAGATTTTCATCGCATAAAAAATTAAATATATATATTTTTCAAAACAAAACAAGTTTTGCATATTTCAAAGTTATTGTTATTTTTTAACATTTTCTATAATAGATAATATTGTTTATTATTGTCGAAAATAACGGTACATCGTATACAACTAAAAAAATGATATCCCATGATTTCATCTGTGGACGATCCAGAACTTCTGATTATTGATTGAGAAAACTTTTTTTTATTAATATTAAAAAAGTTTTTTATATGTAGACAATTTAGGCGGACACACTGTATATTTAATGTGTTATTATTTTAAGATCCTTTAAAAGACTTAAAAAAACCTTTTGAAGTGTATCTAACTTTATTAGTTTCGGAAATATGGCAATCTAAATCATGTATTCCGGTAGTTTTTTAAAGTACCACCATTTTTTAGTTGATAAAGGTATTGATTTTATATTCTAAGGTTATAAAGTACCAGACCTTTAACATGATAAATGAGTTGGTAGAAGACCACCCTTCCCAGTTTTTTTCAAAATGGCGCCCCAACTATTAGTTAGACGTTTATCTTTGTCATACCTTACCCAAAATTTGGTTTATGTTGTCTTACTAAGTTCAAATTTTTTTATAAAAAATGCTGAAAAATTATATAGTTTGCAAAGGGTGGTCCTGACTTTCGGTAAGCACTGTATTATCTTATATTATTTTATGCGTATTATATTTGCGTCAAATGAGAATTTTTAAAAGAGTAGATACTTTTAAAAATATTTTAGTATACATTTTTATAATGACATCCTTATAATTTGGGTATAAAGTACATAGGTCACCTAGTTGTTCCAATGAAATTGGCTGTTAACCGCAAATATTCTGTTGTTTAAAATTTACAATGCGGCCAGAATAAGCAAACATCCCAGCAATGGCGTTGGTAATGTCCCTAGCTTTGTACTTCATTTTCTAGCGAATTAAGAGTTCGTGTTGCGGAGGTCGAATTTCTGAATAATAAATGTATATTGTACGAGCCAATCCGTGCCCACCTCGTTGGGCGTTAATTATATTTTTCTCTGATTTTTTTCAATCATAATAAAATGTATCCTATGGCCTATATATATAGCACTCTTGAATAGTGTAACTTTCTTCTAATTGTAAAATATATTTTTTCCACGACTGTTTAAAAATGTATACATAATAAAGTTATGATGTCATTTTAAAAGATCTTATACGTGGGAGCTAGAACAAAAAACAGTAAATATATACATACAGGGTGTTCATTTGAAAACTTTCCACTCAAGTTATCTTCGAAACGAGACAGATTTGAGAAAATCGCCGAAACACGTCAAGATATTTATTGAGGGGAACGTTTTTACAAAAATTGGACGGCGCCCCTTTAACCCTTAACCACCAGGGCCACCACCCCAAAATTCTTAAATGAGAAGGCGGGTCGAGTGATACATCATTTTAAAGCTCCTGACGAGTACTTTATAACCCTAGAATATGAAGTCAATATCTTCACCTATTACAAAATGGCGGTACTTTAAAAATTACCTAAATACCTGATTTGGATGGTCATATTTCCGAAACTAATAAAGTTAGATGTACTTAATGTGGTATTTTCTTAAAGCTCATTTAAAGATCTTTTTAATGGTAAAATAATATACAGGGTTCTTAAATAAAAAAATATGTACTTTTCTTCTACCCTGTATATTACTACCAGTATCACCATTAAAGAGACCTTTAAAAGAGCTTTAAGAAAACACCACATTAGGTACATCTAACTTTATTAGTTTCGGAAATATGGCCATCCAAATCAGGTATTTAGGTAATTTTTAAAGTACCGCCATTTTGTAATAGGTGAAGATATTGACTTCATATTCTAGGGTTATAAAGTACTCGTCAGGAGCTTTAAAATGATGTATCACTCGACCCGCCTTCTCATTTAAGAATTTTGGGGTGGTGGCCCTGGTGGTTAAGAGGTTAAAGGGCGCCGTCCAATTTTTTGTAAAACGTTCCCCTCAATAAATATCTTGACGTGTTTTGGCGATTTTCTCAAATCTGTCTCGTTTCGAAGATAACTTGAGTGGAAAGTTTTTAAATGAACACCCTGATATATTTAAAATTAATTTGGTATTACATTGAAAGGACCATGCAATAATTTTTAAGTAAGGACATTTTTAAATTCTAAAATGATTAAAGTTATACAAAGCTACTAAGTAGGTGATTTTCAATATTAAAATATTGTCAAACAGTAACTGCAGTAAGAAAAAGTTTGTATCACCCTAGTGTTTTTAATTGTTCTCTTATTTTTTCTTTTAAGACAAACAAACTAAAAATTTAGTTTTTGGTAAATAATTTGTAGTCGTAGGAAAAATAGTATACATTACTTGTGTGAAAATTAGTTTCCTTAAACTCGTGAGTTTGTCGCTCTCGGCTAACTCCTTGTGCATATTTCCACCCGTGTAAAATTGGTCAGTTTTCACACTTGCAATTTAATATACTATTTCATGATAGTTTGAGTATTTCCGAAAATTAGCCTCTTACAAACAATCAATCAAAATTACAAACTTTATTTCTTCATAATATTAATATAGATGATGGACATTTTGTTTTTTACTACCCACAAAGTTTTCTCTTTATAAAATAGTTAAGAAAGAAAATAATTAACATATTAGATAGTCTATTGGCTAATAAAAATGTTGCTATTATTCAAGTCCAAAAACGGAGGTATTGCCGATACAGTGCAGGATAGTTTAAGGTTTTATTTCTTTTTGTAATCAAGAAATGTATGGGAGAATACATTAAACCATTTGTATATGAATAATCGGGTAGTTGTAGTTATAGGTAATACTGATTAAGGGTATTTTTCGGTTGGTATACTCAGATAGTACATACTGGGTAGCATAAAAAGTTTATGACATTTTAGAAAAATTCAAAGTAGTTTAAGTAGCACCCTACACATAAAACACATACAACACATAGTCAATTCTAATAGTCGCCTTAGGTACCAAGTTTTTTTACAATATATAAAACGTATTTTAAAAATTATTAAAATTTTTTTTTTTCACTTTGATAACTTGGTGTATGTCGCAGGCAAATGGCTACCAAGGATCACAGCAAATGCATTTACCTAGACATATGGCTTTTAAATAAAAACCATTTTTATGAAGTTGTTTGCTCAGGCAAAAGCCATTCGCCTAAAATAATCATTTGCCTGCGACATATATATTTATATTATGTTTACTGGTAAAATTTTAAATATAGATCTTTCTAGGTAAATCAGAATGTTTCTGCATAAAGACGAATAGCTGCAGTTAAAAGACAATTTTAATGATTATGTGATGGAAATTATAAATTATTATTTTATAATATTTTTTCCCAAAATTTTGATTTAAAAGTTATTTCAGACCAAAACCAATTGCACTTAAATTTACGTAAAATTTTCATAAAATGGGCTTAATTGCCCGATGTAATTTTCAAAAAACCTTTAGTAGATAGACACAACTATCGCACCATCTTATTCTCGGTGTACATTAGTTGCTAGATGAACAAAGATAAATAGATTAAAATTGTTGAATTCCTAGATAGACATAGTTAATAGCCTAAGATCCGACATTAAGAAAATATACCCTCATCTGTTAATTAAATGAAATATTATTTTCTAGGCAGATTTTAATGGAGTGAATGCAAGTGAACAACATCTGCCAGCATAGGTCTGCTACAATTAAAAATAAATAATTAATTAATAATTAATTTATTTATAAGTGTTACGTTTACATGTTAATTGCATAAACCAATGATCAGCGGTGAAACAGCTTAGTTGGTTAGGTAGCAGCCCGATTTCATTTAATTAAATATGATAAACATAATTTTGCTAATAGACAGGACAATGAAAAAGAAATGTTACTTTTTTTTTTTTTTCACCCTTTCGGGGTCATCCCACCCAGGTCCGACGACCGCCCCCTAGGTGGTGCACTGCAGCCTGAAGGCTTATTGTACCTTGACCCCTACTCCTTCTCATTCACACACCATTCATTCCATAACTTGGATGGTTGTTGCTCGGTCCGCATCCCCGAGCAGAAACACCGTGTGCCGCTGCCCGAAACACCGCTGTCGCCGGACACCCATCCAAATTATGGGCGCGCATTTCACTGCTTAACTCCGGTGATCGACGCTCGCCGATACAACCGAAGCCGCCACAAGCGCGCCAAAAAAATGTTACTTAGTGCGGGATACGAACCCAGAGTGTCGACAAGGCATGCACTGCTAAATGCTGCTACCCAACCAACTAGGCTATTTCACCGCTGATCATTGGTTTATGCAATTAACATGTAAAGGTAAAATTATAAATAACTAACTATTAATTGATTAATTATAATTAATTGTAGCAGACCTATGCTGGCAGATGTTGTTCACTTGCATTCACTACATTAAAATCTGCCTAGAAAATATTATTTCATTTAATTAACAGATAAGGGTATATTTTCCTAATTCCGGATCTTGAACTATAAGTTGCTAGACGGGGTGATGATTGAGTTTCCAGACGTGACCTCATTACAGACAGGTAAAAACCCAACATCACAAATTTTGCTAAGCATCTCTTATACGGTCAATGGTTACTTCTGGTAAGCTATACCTTTTTTTTACTTTCCCTATTAAATCTAAGACTAATTAATACACACTTTATAAATCAATATAAGAATTGTGTCGATCCTTTCTTTCGTTCAGTCATAAATAGCATCAGACCGTGCAGGCACAAATTATCAGAATATCCAGATGCGAAAGTGCGGCAAATTACGCTTACTTGTTTCTCTGACCTTGAGAAAGAATAAATGGAACATTTGCACCAATGTATGCAACGTAATATTTTAAATTTGTAAAGGTTAAACCGCACCAAGACGGTAAGGCGAGATAGACTTTAATAGTAACTAATTATGCAGCTTTTTTTATGTGTGGAAAACGGAACAAAAGAATAATACACTAATTGGGAATTTAAATATTTCTTTATTAAAAAATATTACAAACTAAAAATTTTACCCATTCTTTGAACGGTAAAATATTGTTAGTAGATGTCTCGTTTAGATCAATTTGTAATAAAATGTCCATACCTGGTTGCACAAAACATTTTTAAAAACGATTAAACTAATGGGGGTTTAGAATGTTTAACAAAAAGCCATTAAAAAAACCTTGCCTAAAAACTGCTTATTAAATTAATTAATGGTATTCCGTTTTTTAGTTTAATTGTGTATTAAAAAGTTTTGTGCAACTGGGGATTGAAACAGAATAATTGAAAGCCGAGTAACAAAAGTTTCTAAAGAAACGCCGACGCAATCTTTTAAAGCAATGCAGATTTTGCCTTAGTAATAACTAAACCTAATTGATTTGATTTTTTTATTTTGGAAGTATGTTATTTTCTTAAATACTGAAAAAACACCTTATTTTTTAATTTGAAATATAGCCTTTTAAATGGCAGTGCGGCTATAAATAAAAAAATATTTTTCTGTGTTTAGGCACATACTGATTAATATCAATAACTTTAGTAACATGTCTTAGTATTTTGTATAAAGCTTTGTATTTATGTTAAACAGTCTTAAAGTAATAGTGGTCCTTTGGGAATCTAAAAAGTGATCCGCTCCCGGTGATGGAGGAACAGAATAAATATACACATTTATATCCCATATTAAACAGTAAAAAAATTAACAAGACACTATACTAACACTTTAATAATAAAAAACATAAAAGTTCACAAACAACTAAACATAATTAACTAACTTATGCTCACGTTCTATACCAACAAAAGTATGGGACTAACTGACACCTAGACGAGCATTAGGTCACGTACTAAATCGTGGGGTGGATATCTACCACGCAGTGGGACGGACCATAATGGTGAGAGATTTCAACGAACACGCTTAGTTTCGCATCTGGGTATTCTGATAATTTGTGGTGCAGGTTTAAAAAGAAATAAACACGGTCGGACCGTGCAGGCGCCACTACCTTATTCAATTCAAAGGAGGCTTTTAAAAGAAAAATAAAACAACACAGAAAAAATAGTATAAAGTATTGGTTTTCACCGTATAGGAGCTCAAAAAGTTTTTCTAGCAACTCGAGTATCATTGTCTAGCAACTCAACAGTCCCCAATTCATAATTTTGTTATTACCTTATCACCGTCTAGTAACTCGAGTACATACACCCCTTCTTTTATGTTGAAAATTTGTTTGTTTTAGCCGCGGTACCTGCTGACTTCGCTGGCCTGCAACGACTTGGCAATGGGATTATGCGTGACCCCGTTTGCCATTCTGCCGTCCCTTCGTAATTGTTGGCCCTATGCCGAAATTGTTTGCCAAGTTCAGGTATGTTTATGAATTTAATTATCCTTCCACTTGTAAATTATAAATCGTATACTGCCTTTGTAATGGATAGAGGCGTATCCAGAAAATCTAGCTTTGGAGAAAACTGTATACAGGGTGTCCAGTAACACAACCGACGAACTTAAAGGATTCTACAATAAAAATAAGAACAAAACCTAATATACAGGTGGCTTACCATATTCGACACGGTCTGTAGCTGGATAACCATGACTTTTTTAAAAAAGTAAATACTGAAACATATACAGGTCTCAAAAAAGTGTGACGTATCAAAGTTATATTTTTTAAATTAAACACCCTATATTTTATGACGGTTTTAGGTTCTACATACAAAAATAATTTAAGTTTGTTAATAGTACCAAGTGTCTAATTTTATTCGTTTTTGTGATATTTGATTTTTTTCCAAAATGCAGGGGTGCAAATAAATTAATTTTATTTTAACAATATAAACTCCTTAAACTTTAAAATTTGTTACAAGATTAGAAAAAGTCTGCCATATCATACGTAGGTAAAATCAAGATCAATTATTGTACAGGGTGATCAAAAAATAATTTCAATTTTTCAGAAAATCAAATAGCCATATCTCTCTTATTTTAAATAGAACACCCTGTATTTTTTTACGTTACATGATGACAAACAAAATACTCTTTCAAATGGTGATAGGTTGCCTATACCTATCTTTTATACTTTTTAAGTAAATTCCGTTTTAACATATTTTTACTCCAAATATCTATTTAAATGTAAGTAGGCTGTGATATAGCTATGCCTATTTACTAAGCCGTTATTGCAAAATATAAATTTGTTGGAAAAAAGCACAAAATTAAAAGATTTTGTATTATCTGCCACTATTTTTAAAATTCACAAAAAAAATCATTAGTTGCTTATAATGCTACTTCCAATAACACTTATTTCAGCTGAATGTGGTAATGATAAAACTTGTGTTTTTAAATAATCCTAATAACGCCTCTGGTCAGTTATGACGACATTCTGTGACCTATAACTCATTTCTTCTATTATCCATAATCACTGTGTCAAATTTTTTAAAGCAACAATTAATGGTTTCTCCTGGAGTATTTTTCAGGATTAACTCTGGACTAAAGTAAACCATTTTTTCACATCCTACCAGTATTATATCATCTTGTTGTAGAAGAAGGGTTTTTATTTAAAATCATTGAAATTTCTTTTAAACTGACAAAAACACTAGTAATCAATAAATTGTCGTTGTTATTTTCATAAGAAAAATATTAATGGCTGCTATGTCACAGCCAACTTTAATTTAAATAAACATTTGGACTAAAAATAAAATAAACAGATTTTACTAAAAAGCACAAAAGATAGGTATAGGCAACCTATACACCATTTGAAAGAGTATTTTATTTGTCATCATGTGACGTAAAAAAATACAGGGTGTTCCATTTAAAATTAAAGAGATATGGCTATTTAATTTTCTGAAAAATTGAAATTATTTTTCGATCACCCTGTACAATATTTGATCTTGATTTGACCTACGTATGATATGGCAGACTTTTTCTAATCTTGATACACATTTTAAAGTTTAAAGTGTTAAAAGTGTTAAAGTAAAATCACCTGCAGTTTACCTCTGCATTTTTCAAAAAAATTAAATATCACAAAAACGAATAAAATTAGACACTTAGTACTATTAACAATTGGCGCGCTTGTGGCGGCTTCCGGTTGTATCGGCGAGCGTCGATCTCCGGAGTTAAGCATTGGAATGCGCGCCCATAATTTGGATGGGTGTCCGGCGACAGCGGTGTTTTGGAGCAACGGCACACGGTGTTTCTGCTCGGGGATGCGGACCGAGCAACAACCATCCAAGTTATGGAATGAATGGTGTGTGAATGAGAAGGAGTAGGGGTCAAGGTACAATAAGCCTTCAGGCTGCAGTGCACCACCTAGGGGGCGGTCGTCGGACCTGGGTGGGATGACCCCGAAAGGGTGAAAAAAAAAAAAAAACTATTAACAAACTTGAGTTATTTATTAAAGAAGAATCTAAAACCGTCATAAAATATAGGATGTTTTATTTAAAAAAATATAACTTTGATACGTCCCACTTTTTGAGACACCCTGTATAGACTAAAATAATTTTATACCTGTGGTCTTATCCAACCTGTATATGTTTCAGTAATTACTTTTTTAAAAACCCATGGTTATCCAGCTACAGACCGTTTCGAATATGGTGAGCCACCCTGTATGTAAACATAATATTTCCTAAGGGTCTTGATTTTTAAACTACAGTGTGTTGATAGTTTTTAAATATTGTTTTTTTAAGTAACTGTTAAAGATTTATGTTGTATTATATTTTTTTTAGATTTTTTTATGTAGTTTATTTAAAAAAAAACCGTAATTTTATATATACACACTTTTAAAAGGGTTTGTAACAGTAACATACACTTTAGTTCATTAAAGGCTATTAGGGCATAAAATTAAGTTTATAGTCTATTGCTGACATAAACTGCTGTGAAACATCGGCGTACACCAAGAGAGTGTCATTAGTTTAGTGTATTATTTTAAAAAATTAAGCTTAATACCGTTTACTTTAAAAAGTTTTTAATTTTAATTTAATATACAATTTGTTGCTTTAATATTAAGGATGGGCTCTAAATAGATTACTTAAAAAATTAAGTATTTACTGAGCCTCATATTATAAATTTACACTGCTATTACCTTTATTATCTTTTTATTGTACAAAATAAATAAAATAATAAGTTTGTTGATTTTATTCTTTAGTTTTCGAATCTGTCCATAATAAAATTCGCAGAAGGATATATAAGGTGGTTTAAAATCGCAAAAATATTACTTTGAAAACAAAAATCAGAATAATATATTTCCAAGACTTTCTAAATAAAAAGAAAAACAAAGTAATTAAAAGTGTATAATACATTTTTTGACTATTGGTTGGAAAAGGTTAATGTTACAACAAATAAAAAATTATTATCATATAAGTAAAAATAGTTTTTTAGAATAAAAGCGTTAAAAAAATCATTCCATATTATTTAAAAGATTTAAATTTCAAAAATGCTATTGTGTCAAATAAAAAAGATCGTTTATAAATAATTTTTTAACTACCTATATAAATAGCGTAAAGAACAAAAAAAAATTTTTCTTATTTGTTGAATAATTTGATACTTTTTGTGTAACTACTTACATGCACTTTACTCTAGTTGATATTGTATGCATATAAAAAATAAATCTTACTTATAAATTAAAATCATTTATTTTAGTTTACACCTAATTTTTCTAAAATATGATAAGCGCTAAGAAAGAAATTGTATTGGACTCTTTAGTAACTTTTAGTAAATATTAGAGAATAATTGCAAGTTGCCTTATTAAGCTCGGGTTTTATTAATATCGGCCTTATTTAAATAGTGCTTGTACCCATAATTTAGAGTTATTGCAAATCATGTTGACAGTACCATTAGCCTAAAAATAGAGAAACAAATTTTAGTAGTTTTTCTTTATTGTTTTGTGTTGTAGGGTTTTGTTTAACACAATTACAGAAATACTTTTGAAAAAGCAAGGTTTCAAAGATTTTTACTTCTAAAAACTTTTCGATTTTTTGATCGGCAGCCGTTCGGTTCGACGAACAGTTCCGAAGTTAAAATAAGACCCAAATAAGGCACGACCTAAAACCGACATAAATAAAGCCAAGCACTATCCTTATTAAGGGAGTCCTTATCCCATCATGCATCTGCGCAAGCTCATATGTCAAAATAAGGCCGGTGTTATTAGTGCCTGGCCTTATTGCACTGTGCAATAAGGCCTATGTCCTGATAATGGTCGTTGCTTTAAAACGTCTTTTTTTACACGTTGGCAAAAATTGCCTACAAAACTTTTAAAATAACACGAAGTGTATATTAAAAATATTTTTGCACTGCAAAATGTCTTGGAACTACATAAAATCAGCAATTCTTCTTTATTAAAACATGGTAATGCCAGTACGTGGTCCTTATACACCGCTCGTGGCAATTTCCAAAAGCTGTTTTCATAATTTTAGAAAATTGGTCCTTCCTTTATCGCGATATTGGACTTGGAGCAACATAAGGAGCACTTGAGTGCATCTAGAAACGTAAGCGCCATTTAATATAGTTTAGAACTGCAGTAAACAGCTTATAATTATATTGAAATACGCCTGATGTTTAACATAGTGCAACAATTATCTATTTAAACAATAAACTTAGACATTAAAATAAAGCGTGTTTACTTAAGTTTGCACCCTAAAAAAACGTTTTTATTCTTAATTTTATGAAAAAATTTATATTTTATAAAAAGTTTTGCATTATCTAACACCTAAAATGCAAATAAATTTCTAACCGTGGTAGACCTTTATTTTTATAATATCAAAAAATTTATAAAGAAAAGATTTTTAGGATTAAAATAGTTATTTTTGTACCAAGGGCGTAAAATAGCACTTTTACGCCCGCGGCTGAACGTTGTTGCCCGCGATCCGCAAGGGCAACAATCAGCTGTGGGCGTAAAAGTGCTTAACGCCAGAGGTGCAAACAATATATTTTGTACCATTGAAATTAATATACAAGCATTCTCTGTAGTTAGAAGAAAATTTTCCAGCTTTTAATGTTTCAAATAGTAATCAGTATACTTTTAACATATGTTTAATTAAATAAATTGCTGTTTTACCAAAAAAAAGGGGCATTATTTAATTTTTATTATTGTTTTATAAATTTAGAGATGCGGGCGTTTTTAATACTTTTTGCCCTAGGGCGTAAAAGTGCTACTTTACGCTCTTAAATGGGGCGTAAAATTGTATTTTACGTCCGCTCATACAAAAATACCTTTTAAATATGCAAATTGGTTTCTTAAAAAAAATTACATTCTTCTTCGATAATGATCGTTTCTGTGGCTTTTTTCCGTTTTGACAGTTCTTAAGCTTTCTTTACATATTACATTTTGAATAAGTATGCGCTAATTGTACAAGCGAATTGTCACCATCAAATGCGTAGTACCTTATAGGAAATGTCTTGGAAATAAACAACTTTGCATATAGTTCCTGCCAAGTGCCAAATAAACGCTTTATTCTTTTATCGGTGAAGTTTACCACAATGTTTAACATGCAATTTTAAATATTGTGCCAAAATCGTAAGCACGAAATCACAAGGCCTATTGACATATTGTGGGTTCAGGATTAGGCGGGTTTTGATCTTTTTTACTTTTGGACAAACCACGAAGGCTAAAGCCTAAATACTAACGTACCGTGGTTGTCTTAAGCGAGGTAAGACGGAGTTTTTTGACAAGGGACTTAAATACTTGAAGATTTGGGGGAAGAAAAGACCTCCGCGGGCAGCAGGTTCCACAATCTAGAAACTCTAGGGATAAAAGAACGAACAAAGTGAGAAGTCCGGGGCCTGTCCAGTTCTGACCGTATAGGGATGCATACGCGCGAAACCACGAGTTTCTCTGTTTGGGAACCGTAAGTGGTGGAACTATACTGGATAATTCTTCAGAGCAGAAGCCATGGAAGTACCTGTAAAAGTTAGAAGCGGAAAAATACTTTTTGGCTCGAAAGAGAAATCTAAGCTTTTTTGAAGCTGCCGTGGCTATAGATACAATGTGTTTATGCCAGTTAAGGTTACTTTCAAATGTGACGCCCACGAGATTGAAGGTGTCTTTGCTCTGTAAAACTTGGCCGCTCATAAGTAGAGGATGAGTATTTGATGACTCTTTTCGCGACAAGAAACATAACTGTGTTTTGGATGCATTAAAATGGACGAGATTTTTGGTGCCCCAATCCAATATTAAATTAAGATCCTGCGAAAGAGATATCTGCATCGCTCTGCGTTTATTTTTCAAGTCAGGTTTAGTGATGGGTTTAGGAACCTGAAAACTGGAGTGAAGGGTACTATCGTCGGCGAAACTATGAATGGAATTAGTTGTGGACGAGTGAAGGTGATGTGAAGAAAAAACAATGTTGGTGCCAGAACTCAGCCCTGAGGGACCCCAGCATTTACTTGGTGAAAGCTTGAAGAATGGCCGTCTACAATAACTGATATACGTCGATCAGATAGATAACTAGAGAGCCAAGTACAGAGTTTAGTTGAAAGACCATAGGAGGGAAGTTTATTAAGAAGTGCGGCATGCCAGACCTGGTAAAAAGCTTTGGATATATCAAGAGCAACGATCTGGGACTCACCTAGAAACTCAAGAGACTTATTCCAACAATGTGATACAAAGGAAAGAAGATCTGCTGTAGATCTTTTGTGGCGAAATCCATACTGCCTGTAACTTTTGTAACTGTAACCCTTACGATTTTGCCACAATCTTTAAAAATTGCATGTAAATCAAAGTGCCGGTTTAAGATTAAAGCCGTGAAGCGACCGCTTCAGAGCTAGGAAAAGGGGGCGCAAACTAAGGGTGCAAGAAAGTAGAAAGTACTGGTATAAAATTTTTCAGAGGCATGATGAAGAAAAGGACGATGTCATTTTTTTTTGGTCTTTACTTTTCTTGGGACGATTTTTGTGGATGCGCATATTAACGTAAAACGGAGCGGCTTTTTGAAGGTGAGGACCTTTTTTTTCGCTCTTTCACTTTTACCAGCCAAAATATCTTATCTTCTGTATCTCAATACCAAGGTGGGCGCAAAATTTATAGTTCGCTTTATTTTAAAAAAGCTTCCTCCGGTACTGTTAAAACATTGTAGTAAACTTTTCCGACAAAATAAATCTGGATACAAAAAAAATACAAGAGGCTAAAAAGTTGTACTATTATTTGCCTAATTATAAAAAAATATAAAAACATCAAAAAAGTCAGGCGTACTTTTAGTTTCTCAATAATATAAGTTGCGGTGCCCACTGAGACGCCTCTGGACCCAATCTAGTTAAGGCTGAATAAGCGCCTTGGTACTTTTAATTAAATGTACCAAATTATATCCAAATCGGCCTAAGCATATTAAAAATATTTGGAAAAACCTGATTCTTTTATTAAATTTTAACGCCTTGTATCTCAGTAAGTAAGCAACTACGAATATATGCTTATGGACTTTTTCATATAATATAAGGAATTATTGTGATCAGTAGTTCTGCTCTGAGTGCCCAAAATTAGATCTGTTGTGTTTTTTTATGGTTATCCTGTATATCCGAATATTTTAAAGATTTTGTATTCAAAATAAAATAAAAAGTATACAGTGTAAATAATTAAGAGACCAGGTAAGGTACCATAAAAAATAAAATTATATGTTTTTTTTTACGAATTCTACAGGCGGACTAAAAGTTAACCTATCCTAGAATTTTTTTAAAGAAAAGAATATGTATAAAATAAACCTGTGTAAGGCTTTCGCGGCCATCTTTTGCTTAACTTGAGTTTTTGGGCTATTCGGCCGTCGTTGTAGATTTTGTATCCTTACGTTTCGCCAGCGCGAGTGGTTAGCATCCTCAGAAGGTTCCTAGTAGACTACTACGCTAGTAGGACACAGTCCTACTTGCGTACTACTGTGTCCCGACGAGGACGCAGCAAGTATTTATAGGCAGTTTGGGTGGGCGGGGCCTGTTCCGGTTGGTCTTATACTGACAGATATTTACACAGGAACTCTAACCACCATCCTTGCCAAAAGTTTGGTATTATCAAAACGCGTTTTGAGAGTTTGCGAACCTGATGCAATAAACTCGAAAGTAACACACTTAAAAAACGCGCTTATGGCCAATGGATACTCATAGAAGGAAAAACACAAAGCAATGCATCCAAAAGATAATCGCAAAACAAAAGAGCAAAGTCCACCAACGGCAAGAGCCTTCTTACCATACATTCCGAGGGTAACAGATAGAATAGGTCACCTACTAGAAAAGGTTAATATTAAAACTATATACAAACCTACAAAAAAGTATAAGAGTGTTTAAGATCGCCCAAGGACAAAAAGACCCCCTGGCGTGCCCAGGGTTTATCGGATACCCTGTACATGTGGCAGTGTGTATATCGGAACGACAAAGAGATCGATCAACACAAGAATTAAGGAACATAAAGCTAACTACCGCCTGGGACAGACTGACAAATCAGCTGTAGCGGAGCACACTTTTTCAGGCACAGAGCACCACATAAAATTTGAAAATACCCAGGTTCTTGCTAATACCTCATCCTACCATGCCAGACTGTACAGGGAAGCCATAGAGATACACAAACATACCAACAACTTCAACAAAACAGAAGAATTAATGAAGATCAATAAAACGTGGATACCAATTCTCAAAACCACAAAAATAGCATCACGACAGGAACAACAACCACACAACGACCAACCTGAACAGGCCCTGCACACCCAAACCGCCTATAAATACTCGCTGCGTCCTCGTCGGGACATAGTAGTACGCAAGAAGTAGTCTACTAGGAACCTTCTGAGGATGCTAACCACTCGCGCTCGCGAAACATCAAGGATACAAAATCTACAACGACGGCCGAATATCCCAAAAAACTTAAGTTTAGTAAAATAACGTATGTCTTAAAAGTTTTGGCACACCGCCTCAGTTGACGACAACATCTTGGTATACGAAGAAGCGGCGCTTGAAGAGTATTTGGGGCACCTACGTCTCTTTCGATATTTAAGACCATTCCTCCTCAACTCCAACGATATCGTTACTCTTAGAAGATCTGTATTGCCTAGCCAGTCTCCTCGTTGACATTCCAATCTGGTTTTTTGCTCTTCTCACCAATCTCTCTGACCTCTGTCTGGTAAAATGCACGTGGTCTTCCACTTTTTGGGAGATTCAGACATGGTATTTCCCTGCTCGCATTCCGCTATTGTTCTATAAATGGTTCTGCGTGAAATGTTTTCATTTTGGAATATTCGACAGATTTGAGCTTTGGGTATCCGCTTAACTAACTTGTAGATACTTTTTCTTATTTCTAATTTATAAGACATCTTAAAGCGAAAACTTCAAAATAAATAAATTTCAACTGACAGTAAATAAAGCAAATAAACTTTTGTTTTCAAAGGCAACTTGATATTATTTGTTTTTGTTAAAATTAAAGACAATGAGTGTTGTGCCAAAACTTTTAGGACATACGTTACACCTATTAAGTCTCTTCTGACTATAACAACTAATATGAAAAAATCCGTTCTAAACAATA